>JBBUKS010016016.1:0-11955 GCA_038050645.1 Hedychium gardnerianum | reverse complement strand
CGCTCGCCCCCAGCACCCACCCCCCCCCCCCCGTCAGTCCGTCCCAGGACCATCACGGAGGAGGTAAATCACGAGGGTTAGTTTACTAGCCCGGACAGTGTCCAGTGCATGAGGAGGGCAAGAACCTGGCTACTAGCTAGGATTTGACCTTTAGACCTCATGGTGGCAACGTCCCATGCACTAGCCATGTCAAAATGAATGAATAACATGATGTCATGACATATGATAGGGGACACAAAGCATGGCAATGATAGCACAAAGAAAAATACCTAGATTTTTCATCTAAAAAAAATGATTAACCAGGTCGGGTAACGTCTAACCTGGGGTGACCGGCCCGGTCCCACGAAAGTTTCCCACCGGCCACCACGGTAAATCAGAAAGCGCTAATGGAGGCCCATCCAAATGGCCAACATTCTTAGGTCCGCTTCTCATTGGAGAAAAAATTCCCTGCAATGCGCCGTAGCTGAGATTAAAACCTTAGATCCTTTGGTTATCCATTGGAGGGCCTAACCATCGCACCATTGCCCCTGGGGCCCTAGATTTTCCATCTAAGTTTCAATAACTAATCGTTAAGTCAAAAATTTACCTAAGTTGCCCTCATCTCTCTAAAAAATATCAAAATTTTAACTTGACATTTCTTTGAATTTTATCATATTTGTGTCAATTTGATCAAACTCAATTCTTCAAAAATTTTAATTAGCACACTTTTACTTTTCAAGAGTAAAAACCAACTCTTCGGTGTCACAATACCTTAAAAATATCCTAAAATGTCAACTTCATCACGATTGGGTTAACTACCCTTCCAATTAGAATTGACACACTCTAAACCCATTTATGGTGTAGAGAACATACTCTTATGAACTCAAACCTATTGGTGCTCCTTAGATATTCTAGGTACTCACTAGGGATAATTTTCCTAGAAACCTTCCTAATAACTTTCCTAGGCTTCTTAGAAACCTTAGTCACACTAGTCTCCTCAAGGTCAACTCTAGGAATAGCTTCCCTTGTAACCTTGACTTGACATCTAGACCTAGGATTAGTTCCATAAGTATATGGAACTCTATGATATGATGACGCATCTTTCTTTGCTTTAGGTTTGTATCTCAAACCCTTCTTGCCCTTAGATGACTCTTATCTTCATAAATCTAGGTTTTGTTTCTTGGACCCTGATCTCGCCCAAGAATGTCGGCACGTGACTCACCAATTCCTTGGAGTAGAGATTGGGTGGATTGAGTATCTTCAGGCGATAGAAGAGCTCTTCAAGGATAGAGCAGGGAAGACGGGGTTCAGCGGCTCTACTTGAGACAAGGAAGCTCTACCAAAAGAGGGTTAGAAAAATAGCTAGGAGGGTTCCTGACGTTAACTCTCTGATGCTCAAGTCAATTGAGGTGAAAAATATATGAGGGAAAACTAGAACTTGTAGATGCGAGGGTCTGTCTGCGCGTACTTGCGATTGTAGAGATGACCCCCTTTTATATTGCCGAGATCATGACGACTTTTTGTGTTCCTTTCCCATATTCTCCGCAGCGTTACTCATAATTAATTAACCTTTTAATTTGTCATTAGTGATGCTTCTCAGATTAACCGAAGGATAATGCTTACGTTTGAAATGTTCTGTTGAATGCAACATTCGTCCGTTGCCAGAAAATGTGAGAGTTTTTATGACGATAACCTTTTTGTGTTTGACATCCTTTTATGACTGAATGACTAGGAGGTGCCTAAAAGCTATGGGCTGTAGGAATCGGGGCTGTAGGAGCCGGGGGCTGTAGGAGCCGGGGGTTGCTTGGAGCCGAGGGTTGTAGGAGTCGGGGGTTGTAGGAGCCGAGGGCTGCTGGAGCTAGGACTATAGAAGCCGGGGGTTGTAGGAGCCGAGAGTTGTACGAGCCGGGGGTTGCTAGAGCCGGAGGCTGTAGGAGTTGGGGGCTGCTTGGAGCCGAGGGCTGTAGGAGCCGGGGGATGTAGGTGTCGGGGGCTGCTGGAGTCGGAGGCTGTAAGAACTGGGGGTTGTTGGAGCCGGGGGCTGCTTGAAGTCGGGTGCTGCTTGGAGCCGAGGGCTGCGGGAGCTGGGGGCTATAGGAGCTGGGAGCTGTAGGAACCGAGGGCTGTAGATCACGTCTGCTGACACCTGACCCTCAAATGTCATGTGACATTCCTCGGATATCCTCCATATCAGACTCTTTGACACTATTCATCATTTTCTCTAGGGTGTTCTCTAATTTATCAAGTCTTGACCTCAAGATTTGATTTTTTTTCCCTTAAATTCTCAAACTTTGATTTTCTATTATTGCCTTGGACATTTTTCTTTTTAGGCACATATCTAATTTCCTTAGATTTCTTGTCTAAACTATTTTCTACCTTCCTATTCTTAGATAGAGCTATTCTAGCATGAAATGACTTATAATTTTCCTTGGAATTTTCATACTTTCTATTTTCATGAAAAATAACATTAAAATGATAAACTTTAAATCTAGCATGTTCTTTATCATGACATAAAGAAATATCATTAACTAATGGTACCTTAATTTTATTCTCGGAAGCTCCCCCTTGACTTGAGCTTCCTCTCTTGACTTTTCTTGAATGCTTTCCCCTTGAACATTGATTCCGGTAGTGCCCCTTTTGATTGCATAGGAAGCATATAATATGCTCCTTGCCTTTACGTATCAAGGCTCCAGTCTCCTTTGGCTTCTCCCTAACATTTGGTGTCACTTAAATATTCTTTTTGACCAAATTTGGACACTTGCTCTTATAGTGTCTCTTCTTCATACACACAAAACATACGATATAATTTTTATTTTTACAATTTAAAATAGTTATACCTTTATGATTTGAGATCGTAGAGGTGGCACGATCTTCTTCATTTGATTCGAAGGTAGAGACATCCTCTTGATCCGATGTCAATAACCTCCACCCCCCTCCTCAATCCTTGAGGTGGATACTTCTTCAATTTTCTCCTCAGATGTTGAATATCTCTCAACCTCTGAATCCTCATGCCCTTGATCCAAAGAGTCTCCCTCTTTAGATTCGTTTTCACTTAGCGTTGAAGTTGAAGCTTCATGAAGCTTGGCCAACTTGTTCCATAAATCCTTGACATCTTGAAATGAACCTATCTTACACAAAATATCATTAGGAACCAAATTAACTAAAATTTTGGTTACCTTGTCATTTGTTTTGCATTTTTAAAGTTGATCCTCTATCCATTTCTTTTTCTTAAGGAGTCTTCCTTGACCATCAATTGGGACTTCAAATCCCTCTATTAAGATGAATCATTATTCAATATTCATCATGAAGAAATTCTCTAGCCTTCCATTAGTCGAATCATCCCAATCCAAAGGATGGAGGTGTTCGGATGTCATATCCGAACCCATCTCGAAAATCCATTTGAAGTTAAACTCTCTTAATGACAAGTCCTTTCACTTGTTGAATTAGGGCTTCACTTCAACTTCTTCTTTTTCCTGTGATTAGTCCAAAGAAGAGAGACCTCGCTCTGATACCACATGTTAAGACATGTAGAGAGCTAGAGGGAGGGGGTGAATAGCTTCGCTCGCTTCTTGAATTTGATTTGCAGGGGAAAACTTAAAGACAAAGCTCCACAATGCTAACACTTGGATTTACGTGGTATTCACCTCCTTCAATTGACTAATCCAAGGGTCCACTCTCCACACTCACAAATGTACTATGAAAACCTCTTTCTCAGAGGCGGAGAAGCCTCATACAATCTCAACATGAGAAATACAACAAGAAACGCACAAGCAAATACAAAGAAAATCGATCACGATTTATAATAATGAAATCTTGCTTAGCTTGCTCTCTTATTGCTTTGATTAGCCTCTTGATGCTTGAAAAGTGTAGTAACACTTCTCCTCCAAACCTCAAGAATTGACATTAGCGTTCATGCTTCAATCCTTCACGAAAACACCTTTTATCGTGCTGACCTAGGGTTCCCAATCGATTGGCCTTACCCCCAATCGATTGTCACGTCAAATCCAACCGTTCAAACATGGGTAACGGCTCTTTTTCTGCTTTTCCAATCAATTGATGAGTCATACCAATCGACCAATCGATTGCTTAGCCTCTAATCGATTGCTCAATCAATTTAGAGACCTTCTATTCACTTGAGAAACAGATTGAATCGATTGCTTAATCGATTCCCACACTTTCTATTCTCTCATGAAAATGACCCTAATCGATCACCTGATCGATTGGCCCAGCCTCAATTGATTGCTCAATTGATTAAAGTTCCTTCTGTTCTCTCGTAACAAACACAGTATTCACTCATGATTTTCTTCTCTCAATCGATTACCTAATCGATTAATAAGGTTTTAATTGATTGTTCAATCGATTCCCAACCTTACTGTGCACTCACGAAAAAACTACTATTCACTCACAATTTGTTTCTCCCAATCGATTAGCCAGATACGCCAATAGATTGCATTAGGCCTTAATCGATTGCGTAACTGATTACAGAACCTACTGTGCACTTGCGATTTTTTGCTTCTCCCAATCGATTGGTCAATCGATTGGCTTGGGCTGAATTGATTGCCCAATCGATTGGCTTGGGCTGAATCGATTGGCTTAGACTGAATCGATTGCCCCAATCAATTCAACCACCTGTTCTCTCGTGAGAAACTTCTTGTCAATTGATTGACACGCTGCCCAATCGATTGACTCATGCCACATGTTAAGTCCTCCTTGATCGACGTGGACTTTCGATCACGTGCCAAGTGTTCAACTCCCAGCTGACCCACCTTGGACTTGACCTAGTTTTCAACTAAGTTTGTCTAGTCCCACTAGGACTTCTCTCTTGTAGATTGACCTAGTTCCTAACTAGGTTTGCCTTGTCCCACTAGAACTTTTCTCTTGTGCCAAGTGTTCAGCTTTCAGCTGACCCACCTTAAACTTAACATAGTTCACAACTAGGTTTATCTAGTCCCACTAGGATTTCTCCCTTGTGTCAAGTGTTCAGCTCCTAACTAACAAACTTTGGACTTAACCTAGTTTTCAACCAAGTTTATCTAGTCACACTAGGACTTCAAATGTCTAGCCCCGCTAAGACTTCTATTGCCTAGTTTCCAATTAAGTCTTCCATTTGCCTAGTCCCATTAGGATTTTCGTTACCTAGTTCCCAACTAAATTTTCACTGCCTAGCTCTGCTAGGACTTCCACTGCCTAGTCTCACTAGAACTTTCATTGCTTGGTTTCTAATCAGAACTTCCATTGCCTAATTTCCAACTAGGTCTTACCTCTTATCTAACCTCAGTTAGGACTTTACATTTGTCTAACCTTCAATTAGGTCTTCCACTATCAAGTCTTACTAGGTTTTTCCTCTTGCTTAATCTTAGTTATGACTTTTCATTTGCCTAACATTCAGTTAAAACTTTTCCCAATCAAGTCTCCGGTCAGCTTTGACCTACTTAACTTCTTTCTCATATATTATCCAAATATCGAAACTCAAGTTCGAGTCAACCTGAGTTTAGTCAACTTGATCAACCTTGATCCGAGGATGATTACACCAACATGGTCAACGCTTCCCATCACGAGCAGTCCCGTTGGTCGTCGAAGACCGTCCATCCCCTCCACAAGCCACCAGCGTTGCCTCCTCCACTATCATTGCCCGTCGATCGACATCCCATCGCGAGCAGTCCCGTCGGCCTTCGGAGATCGTTCGTCTCATTCACAAACCTCCGCAAGTCGCCAGCGTCGCCTCCTCCGTTATCACTGCATGCCACGAGGATTACATGGTTCCGTCGATGAAGAATTTATCCGTCGAAAGAGAATCGTGTGCAACGTAAGAGCGTGTCAATTTTCCATCGATTTTATATGATTCCAATTGTATGCTCGGACTCCATCAAAATCTAATCCCCAATTGATTCGGATTGATTTAGAATTTTCGGATTGTATGTTCATATAATCTTATGATTCGAATCATGATTTTAAAAATCATGATTAGATCCATGCATCTAAAACAGTTTTCAAAAATATTAAGGAATTGTTTCAAAATCCGTCCGATTTGATCGATATCGTACTTATTTAGTTGACCGTTGTTTTCTTATGATTGATAAGAAATAATAATATTATGATTGATAATTAACGATTTAATAATTACTAGAAGTCGTGGAGTGAACGCAAAGAATTGATTATAAAAGGATAAATCTGACTGGTATGATCCAGCAGTAAAATATTAATTGGATTCCTAACTTATCATGGTTCGAAATTTAATTACGGTAAGGATAAATTTTATAATAAATTTTTTATTATGAAGATCGACTATTAAATAAATTATCATGAATATTTTCAAATTTATCCAGTGAACAAATAGGAAAAGACCGCTTATATTACCTCCAGAATCTAGATATTAGGATTATAAAAATATATATATTACAAAATGTTTTTTCTTTATGAAATAAAAAAATGATAAATACCTTTTGGTAATATAAATCCAATAAACAAACATAAGCTGAATTCATTTTTTATTTTTAGGGAAAAATGTCATTTCAGCTTATTATTATTATTTTATTTAAAATACCATTTCTAATTTTTAAAATCATATTGAAAATTGAAATATAATTAATTGACCTACGTTTTGATTTTGATTTTGTTTAGGGATTATTTTTTTTGTAAACCACATTAATTAAGTTTTCAATTTGGTGGTATGACATTGAACCACCCAATTAAAGACTTGGCCATCAGTTAATTAATGCGGCAATTAAAAATCAAGGGGTTTCATGGCCTACCCCTCTAGACGATAATGAACTAACTTTTAGGTTGATAAACTCGCATTTATAATGCGAATTTGATAAGGATGTGACGTGGATCGGGTTGATCCGCTATTGATTAAGTATGATCAAAAAGGAAATTGTTGATGATTCTGGGCACCTTCAAGTATGATTTTTGAAAAGATTTGTCAAACGAAAAAGTTGAATAAAAAATCTCAAATCGTAGATGAGATTTGAAGTTTTTATTTTAAGAGTCAAGGCTATTTTTTTCTCTAAATTGAGAATGTGAGTGAGGCTCATAAAAAACATATTAAATAAAAATTGTATATAATGATATTACATAATAATAATAATAAATAAATATGTGTGATTTAATAATGTAGCATCGTAAAAAAGTTACATAGTTAGATTTTTTTAGTGAAGAGAATAATAAATTTTTATATTTTTGATATAACAATGATATTAAATATTGAGGACTATAAAAAATTTCATTTAAAACTCTAACGAAGATGCCTTTAATTGAAACAAAAATAAAAGTAAAATGAATCGAGTTAGTTATTAGTGTTATATTGTCCTCTCTTACTCTTATTTATTAATTTAAGTAAAATTTAATTATAATTTTATTTTTTATTCAAATATATAAAGATTATAATTTTTTATAATCTAAAATTATTCACAATACGTTAAAATATAAGAAAAATTAAACTCGATAAATAGTCAAGCTTGACTAAAATCAATAAAAAAGTTAATAAGTTCATAGTTAAATGCGGCTCAGTTTAGCTTTATTATTATTATTATTAATTCGGATTTCCAGATCTTTATAGATCTGACGGTTCCTGTTCTAAGAGACAGACGGTATTCATCAATAAATTTATATATATTTATGATAATAAAAAATAAAATAACCAGTATTTTCATTAATCATTTTAAGATTAATATAAAAAATAAATCATGAATAATTATTAATTTAAATAATAATAAATATATAAAAAATATAAAAATTTAATTATTAATTAAAATTTAATTCTTAAATTTTATAATAATATTATTCTATTATTAATCAACCATCCGATTCGAGAGAATAATCCAAAAGTACATAGTGTGCATAATAATCCATCTCTTTTCCAGTGTAGAACTGTAGATGTGTATTAATTGTGTAATCGAATGATATGTCATCTTGTACAATCGCTTTGATATTGAATTGTGATATGTATCCGGTCTTTATGAATAGATTGATGATTAATATATGAGACGTAATTATTATGAAATTTAAAAATTAAATTTTAATTAATAGTCAGATTTATATTTTCTCTCATGCATTGATTTTGAACTAGTAAAATTAAATTTTATAATTTATTTTTTTGTTGACATAGGTATTAAAATATATGCATTAGTCATTGTTCGGGTTGATTAGACTAACCTCTGTGATTTATCTCTTCTGTGTTGGTCTTGGGATGGACTGACGGGGGCGCTGGGGCGAACGTTTCGCCTTTTACCATAATGAACTAGTAAAATTAAGTTTTATAATTTATTTTTTTGTTGACATAGGTATTAAAATAAGCATTTCACTTTTTACGACTGTAATATACATCCACTTGCTTTACTGTGTATCGTGCCCGAGGCCAACTTAACTCTTTTACATCCTACCAAAGTCTCGCCTTCACCGTATCTATTTTTAGAAAAGAAAAAAAAAGTTAAGTCACACATCTCCATCTCCCACGCAACGTGGCAAAATCCCATTTTAATTTTTAAATATTGCAAAACAACACAAATCGTTGATTTGTGAGAGATAGTTTAGCTAATTACTAAAAAGTATTGATTTTAATTTCGAGCCATTGTTAATTATTATAGCAATTTGATCATTTGCAAGGCTCCATCAATCATTATCACAATCACTATCACTACCGTGGGTCGACGCATGGAAGATATAAGTTAGGAACCAAGCAATGATAGACTTCCCTTCCCCATTCTTGTCTATGGCAAAGAGTACACGTAAGTCAATTGGATTTAAATAAGATATCTCAACTATAACGTATTGTATGAAATTTTCTCTTCAATGAAAAGTGGGCCTAAGAATATTAGTCATTTGGATGTGTCTCCATTAGCGCTTCCCAATTTACTCTGATAGTCGGTGAGAAATTTTTATGGGGTTAGACCGATCACTCCAAATCTAACGTTATTTGTCCTGATTAATTATTTTTTTTTTGTCTAGGGCAAAGAGATATCTTATTCAAATCCAATTGACTTTTGTTGCACGCTATATTTTAAGTCTAGCATACATGAGTTATTATTTCATAATAATCTTGTGTATTTTTTTAGTAGAATGAATACTTTAATTTGATTAATTTTAAACAGGAGATTACGTGTGTCTTTTGTGTAAAAAAAGAAAAGAAAAAAACTAGAATACAAATATTGTTCTCTATCAAGCATAGAAAATATATATCACAATAATATCAAATTATAGTGCTAGGACATTTAATTTAATAGTGTGTCTCAACTACTATAGTTATAAATAAAAAATCATAATATTAATTATTAAATAATAGTATTAGACTTGCTTACACATTCTCGTGGCAAAATCTTTAAGAAGTATTAATCTTAGAATATAAAGCTATTCAATTTTATTTTCCAATTGATATTTAGTTAGATGATTATATATTAGAATCTTAGTTAATCCAAGTTAATTTATTAATCATCACAAGGTGGGATAACAAACAAACAACCTTATATTAGCTAGCCTAACATAGAGCGTTGCCATCATGAGATCTAAAGGTCAAATTCTGACTAGTAGTCAGGTTCCTGCTCTCCCCCATACATTGGTCATTGTCCGGGCTAGTAAACTAGTCCTCGTAATTTACTTCCTCCGTGTTGGTCCTGGGACGAGCTGGCGGGGGCGCTAGGAGCGAGCGTTTCATCCTTTTGCCATCTTGTGCCATTATATTAGCTAGCTAATCATTTTTCTTCTTCTAGAGATGTCAACAGTGATAGGAGCCAGAAATTTTAATTTATCTAGACTAATTGATAGATGATAAAAATTATATATATATATATAAAATCTTGTCCAGGAATACTGATGGATGAGCCACCGCTTGATTGACATCGATGCTGACTTTTCGTCGATCACAAGGCAACAACAAGAGTTTGTAGAGAGATTCACCTAGGCCTATATGGGGAAAACTAAAAGGAGAGAGTTAGAATGATGGCCAGGGGGTTCCCAGCGCGACCACTCTGACGCTCAAGTTAGCATTTCGTGGAGGGAAGAAGAAGATGAACAGTAATTAGGATTTGTAGATGCGTATATACACCTTTGCCTGCGGGGGTAGACGACCTTTTATAGAGTCGTACTTGCTTGCCCATGTTCCCCACGTGCTTTGAGGTTTCCGCCTACATTATCTCATTTACTCGTCATTTACTCGAAGTAAATGTCTACATTTCCCACATCTTCCGCAGAATAACGACTACATTATCCGCGTCCTCCGTGAGCAACGGCTATCTATTCCAAGTGATGCGGAGGAAGCGACCCCAAGCCAGAGAGCCTTGGAGATCCGGGGCCGCTAGGAGCCGGGTAACTTCAGAGAATCAGGACCCGTTGGGAGCCAAAGTCGCTAGGAGCTGGGCCCATCGGGGGCCAGGGAATCTCGAAGAGTTGGGACCGCTAGGAGTCGAGAAACCTCATAGAGTCGAGGCCCATTGGGAGCCGGGAAACTTCGAAGAGTCGGGGTTGTTAGGAGTCGAGGGCTCTTATAACCGGGGATATGTCACCTTAGCAAGATTATTGATCTTCCCGCCACATGACACCCTCTGATTACCTCCCGTATCACTTATCTTCCCTTCAAGTTTAGTCGAAGGAGGCAGAAGTCCGACTGACTGGACCATTATATGACCAATTAGGCTCGATTGTGTTGTCGCTATCCTTAAGCATGATTTCAGTAAGATTGCGCTTTAAATACTATATTTGCACCTTTAAATGCAGTCACACCCCTTTAATGCCAATCATGCGCAATCTGCCTTGATCCCCAAGTTTTGAGTGTGTCATCATACTTCTGAGGATGTGTCGCCTTAATGTAATGTGATCATCTACATAGGAAGCGAAGCATCATCAAATATTGAAATGATTACGGAGATTTGATTTTATCTCCAAGCCAGATCTGACGACTAAACACCCATCTTACTCATGAGATGACCGAGATCCAACGGTCACCACCCAGCGAGGGCTAGTATATTAGATCGCTAGGGAGACACCCTTGCCCTTATCACTTGAACTTTGTTTCTTCAACCGTCGTTCTTCTCGCCGTCGTCTTTGAGTACCTTGCTCTCAATCCCTCCGTAAGTGGTTCTACCCCTTGTCGTCGATTTTCTTCCGATCATCCATCCCTCGTCTATCTACCTGATATTGTTGGTAATTCTGCATCTTCTCATTCAATGGTGACGGGGTCCTTCTCTGTCCCATGGTATAAATCCATTGAGTCTAGCTTTACCGGTGGTGCCTTGGATAGGTTAAGGATCACATACATAATATTGGTTGATCACCCTCTACTGTTTCCCAATGGTAACGACCGTTTGGATCGTCCTCCTCATGAATGCATGACCTTCTTCAGAAGTCATCTACTGAGTGGTATGTGCTTTCCTATCCTGTCCTTCTTTGTCGAAGTGTCCTAATATTTTTGCATTCCATTATCACAGCTTGGCCCGAATTCTTTCTAGATTTTGACCCGTGTAACCATCCTCTTTCGTTTGTATCGCATTCCACTATCTCCCCGGATCTTCCCTTATTTTTATTACCTAAGAAAATGAAGAATGGGGTATTCTTCTTTTCCTCCAGACCTGGGATCAGCCTCCTGAAGGCTCTTCTGACTTCACACAAGGGGTGAAAACTCTAATTCTTCTTAGTAATGCCCCCAGTCCTGTATCTTGGTCTAATCGATGGCAACTCAAGTTGCTTGTGTTGGGGAGCCCGACGCGAACGCGTACTTTAGACGTTTCACAAAACGTGCGTAGCGGAAATAAATGTAGGATCGAAGGCACGTGAGAGGGGGGGTGAATCACGTGTTTAAAAAAACTTATCTTTTTAACGGTTTTAAAATAATTCGAAAACTTAGAGTACGCAGCAGAAAAATAAAAGCGACAAACGGAAAAGAAATTACACAGTTGGTTTTACTTGGTTTGGAGCCTTCGCCGACTCCTACTCCAAGGCCCACGACCCTTCAGATCGTATCGCTGGGCAATCCACTAATATCCTCTT
>JBBUKS010016005.1:0-11955 GCA_038050645.1 Hedychium gardnerianum | reverse complement strand
GAACCATTGGTCGATGTCCGTCTTGAGAAAAACTTTCATCCTCCTTTTCCAATATGGGAAATCATCACCATTGAAGAGGGGAGGTCGGACGGTGCTAAAGCCTTCTTGTTGAGACATATTTCTTGCAAGAAAATATTAAAGAAAAGTATCCAAGACTTTGTCTTGGGATTAGTAGTGCGGAAGAGAAATAATAGAGAAATAAATAAGCGATAAACCAAATAAAAGGCTTCCTTCTTTACTCTGATCTAATTCGTTCGATCCCAAAAATCATGCTTGATCGGTCGACTTATCCTGCTGATCGATCGACTGATCCTACTAATCAATCGACTGATCCTTGTCTTTACCTTTTCTGATTTGATCTCTGTTTATTTCCATATTTGATCGGTCGACTGATCCCAGGCTTTTCCAAGTTTGCAGCCTCTGTTCGATCCTATGCTAATCTGGTCGGATCGGTCGACTAAACCACCCGTTCGGTTGACCGAACCTAAGTTAAATCCAAACTTTGTTTTATCTGTAAAACAAAGTTAGCACAGGAAATATAATAGTAACAATCCTGCAAAACAATGGTTAGACCAAGTATGCATGAATAAGATAGTTTGGCTTATCTTGATCTCAACTTAGAAACCTCCGTTGGTTTCTTTAGTTGGATCATTGCCTAATGTTTGTCCCACTGGGACACGACCTCGCTACACCAACTCCAGTTTGCTTACCTCAACTCACCTGCCAAACATTGAGTCTTCTAAACCTATTTGGACTTTGTTCAGCATTAAGTCGGTCTTCCAAGTCTTCCACTTGATTCGATATTAGGTCCTCAAGACCTATCGAATCCTCCTGCCAGATGTTAGGTCCTCTTGACCCACCTGGACTTCCTGCCTGGTTCCACGATTTGCCGAGACTTCCCTTACCTAGTATCAAGTCCTCCAGACCTACTAGGGCTTTCAGAGTTGAGATCCTACATAATGGATTAGTTTATCAGATAACAATAAGAATTAACTTTGAACCTTTAACAACATCAAAACCTAGGTTTGATTCTAGTGCTCCCTGCACCAACATATACTCCTTGGCTTGTCCAAGTAGTCGCTCCTCACTGGCTGGAGACATTGAGATGTCGAGAGTTAAATGTGGATGCTAGTTAATGATAACTAGTTCATTGGAGTGACCTGCCATGAGACTTCATATGGTTCTCTCTATATATAGATATGTTAGTGAAGATTTCATTACAGCTTAAGTGCGAGTTTCCTTCAACTTGAAGTATTCAAGTCATCTTAGTCATTGAGACTTATACTTTGATATCTTAAGCAAGTATCTCCGAGGAGGTGTGGACCCGGGATGATTGGGTATAAGTTGAAGTGCCTGAAGGTGATTGGATAGACAACAAAGGATTCACCACTCCTTATAAGGAGATGTATTCCCTACGACTGTTTGTTAGGATTATTACTCAAAGACTTTGGCGAAAACATCATATGTCAAGAGTATGAAACTCTTGGATACATGTTTGAGTAATTTAAATTTGTAGGACAAAAAAGTATAGCTTGGGTTAGTGTGGTGTAGTTAGCCTAGTGGGGACTGACACATAGACCATGTCTTGAACCAAGAGGGTATAAGATGAGTGAAAGGAACAAGACACGACTCATTGTAGCTGCTAAAAGGATCAGAAGTGGTTCTGGAATCAACCTGTGATTTTTCGATCAATTGGAGATCATGATGTACTACTAGGTGCTACTCATGATTGTTCCATAATTAATGGTTAATTATAGACGACCAACATAATCGGAAACCTATAAGGTCACACGCACTACGAGATTATCTAAAAGATTTAAAACGAGTTTGAGAATTGGATTCTCAGATCGAGAGAGACAAATTTTAGTTGGACCAAACGAGCGGCAAATATGGAAAGTTATTTGTCGGAATAGAAGCGCGGTTGGGATATTTCTTTTGAAGATGTGATGGATACTCTTTGATTTAATAATAAAGCAAATTAGTTTGCTTTGATTATTGGACCAAGTAGTTTAGTTTTAAACCAAACCAAGAGCTTAATGGGTTGGGCTTGGTTTTAGGGGATGACTTGCTCCCCAAGTCATTGAGAAGAGATTATAAATACTCTCCCATAGTGAGAGAAGTAATCTAATAAGAATTTGATAACCTAATTTGATTAGGAAATCTCTTCTCTTCTCTTTTTTCTCTCTCTATCCTTCTCCGCCACCAACTATTCGGCGCTGACACTGATTCGTTGCCACCATCAACTGTTCGACACTAACATCGATTCATCACCGCCATCGACTATTCTGCGCTGGTACCGATTCATCACTACCACCTCGTTTGGTGTCACTGAGATGCGCTTTGAGCCACTGGACACCAAGTCAAGCTAAATCCCTCTCTCAGATCATTTTGTCTCCCCACTTCATCTAGTACCAAAGCGGAGACACGGCTCAGACTTAGAGAAGACATTTTGAAGATACTTAGCATGGATACAAATAAGGGTGAGGTTGGATAACGTCGCTCGGTTGATTTCCGAAGAGACTCGCCTTGCGAAGCTAGCAAACTCTTTCTACGAATACGAACTCACAGGTATAACTAGATTAATGGCTAATTTAGTTTTTTGTAAAAATTTAATTGCGCATTTATGCCCGCATGTGTTGTATCTTGTATGTGTGGATGTGTGTGTTATAATAATTAGAAATTATTATATTTTTATTTTCGCTGTGCACATTTTGTGAAACATCTAAAACACACGTCTGCGTCGGGCTCCCCAACACCATCTTCATCCATCAAGATGATCCGTCCACCTCAAGAGCAAGGAGACTCTCCTAAAGACATCGGCAACACCTCTCTAAGTTATCTCATCTCTCTTCTCTATAATTTGAGGTGTAAAATGTTATTCTTCATATTTTTTGGTTGTTTCTTCATTGCTATAGAGTAGTCCTCTGAATTCTAGGATGTAGAAAGTAAATATGATGTGATATTGATGTATGAACTATGTATTGATCCATTTCATTGTTCTATGATATGTTTATGACTTGTTCCATGTGTGTGGTGTCTTGTTTGTGTTTGATTAAATGTGTATGTGATGAATGCATATGGATGTGAAGGATTGGTCACCAAGTAGAGGAGATACTTTGGATTGTATGACCGGGAGACCCTTAGTGATAGAAGGTATCCCTTTAATCGGACTTTCTAGAGTCATCGCCTTGAATTACGAGCCAGTTCTCTACAAGGGATTAAGTAATTTGAGTATAATGGGTTTTCACCAATTCAATGTTAGAAAGTGACTTGTGTAATCTAGACAGTATGATTAGGGGGCCCTTAGTGATAAAGGGTATCCCTTTAATTGAACTTTCTATGTTACCTCTTCTACTTAATAGAATTATAGGACAATGGTGTAAACACTCTGATGTAACTTTCATGGGTCTATATTAGTAATGTGGTTAGAATCTCTACAAAATCATAAACATGAAAAATAAGAAGGTGAACATATACTAGGGACATTAACTAGTATCATAATGAAATCAAAATCCTAGAATCATCCCCCTAAGCCAACTTCTCTCGGTGATCTTGCTCACTCTCTCTCCCCCTCTCAACTCTCTCTAGCACTCATCTCACTCTTTCTCTCTCTTGTTCTCATGACCAAACACAACTTCAATTGTCTAGATAACTTGCTTTGTGAACTTGACTAGTGCTTAATCAACAGTCCCTATGAATCGATATTTTTATTACTTGACGACTTAGCTATGAACTTGCAGTTTTGACAACAGGTCTATCATTTCCAGCAACTTTCACGATCTGGTCGTGCCTCCCAAGCATGGTCGTGCCTTTTCTCGGAGCAATGATCAGATCTTCCCACGATTTGGCCATGCCCATGAGGCACGGTCGTGCCTTGCTTCAGCCAATTTGCCATGGCACGGTCGTGCCAGTGAGGCATGACAATGTTGTGTCTCTTACTCCCTGTGTAGGGGGGCCTATATAAGGGGAAGAAGATCCCCTTTTGATGGGAAGAGAGGGTTTTCCCTTCTAGGGAACCCACAAGGTTCATTTCAAAGGAAAATTTCGACGATCCATCCAGCATCTGAGTTGGGATTTCATCTGAAGATATCGACAATGTCTTGATAAACATTCTCTTCTCCTCTCTTTCAGATTTGAGTTGTAAATTGCTATTTTTATCTGTTGTGGTTGTATTTTCCACACTATGGAGTAGATTCTCTGGATTCTAAGATGTAGGAAATAATTGTGATGTGATGTTGATGTATTAACTATGGATTTGCCCATTTCCTTGTTCTATGATATGTTTTATAACTTGTTCTATTGTGTTGTGTCTTGTTTGTGTTTGATTAAATGTGTGTGTGGTAAATACATATGGATGTGAAGGATTGATCAACATGTAGAGAAGATGCTTTGGATTGTATGATCGGGGGGTCCTTAGTGATAGAGGATATCCTTTTAACCGAACTTTCTAAAGTCATTACCTTGAATTGAGGACCAATTCTCTACAAGGGATTAGCTAATTAGAGTTTAATGATTTTCACCAATTTAATGTTAGGAAGTAACTTGTGTATTCTAGACTGTATGATATGGGCCTTCATATGATAGGGGCATACTTTTAACCGGACTTTTTTTTGTTACCTCTTTATCTAATAATATTGAATAAATGGTGTAAACACTCAAGTGTAACCTTCACGGGTCCATACTGGTATTTTGGTTAGAATTCCTACAAGAGTATAAGCATGGAGGTAAGGATATGAAAAATACATAGAACATCAACTAGCATCAAAATAAAACCAAAACCCTAGAATTGTTTCCCCAAGACAATTCCTTCCTTTGCGATCATCTGCTCTCACTAGATCTCTCTCACTATCTCTGTCTCTCTCTCACTCTTCGTGACTTCAAATAACCTTTGATCGTCTAGATAACTTGCTTTGTAAACTTGACTATTGCTTAATCAACAGTCCATGTGGATTCGATATTTTATTACTAGATAACATAATTGTGCACTTGCTATTACACAAGACCATACATCATCCAAAATGAAGTCAAAGTAGGTCTAAATCAAGTCAAAGTCATCACATCATAAAAGAGTGATAGGGTAGGAAAGATCAGTCAGAAGAAGGGAGTTGTTGGCTCATATAGTGTGCACGCATAATCTATGGTAGGGCCTAGGCTAAGTCCTTTTAGCATGAATAAAATGATATATGAATCAAGATAAAATATTACAATAAAATTAATTCTAAAACATATTTGAAAATATGTAAAAATGGTTTGAAACAATCCTAGTCTAACTGTTAAAGGATAACTCCCCCTAAGTTGGTGCTTTAACCGATTTCAATCTCACAATTGGGTTGACATAGCAAACATTAGCATTAATCACATGTATGTATTGTTTAGGGAACCAATAGCATTTATTCTCTAATTGATTAACCAAGCATGACTTAGGAACCCAATCAAGTCTACTTTTAGCATTCCTTTTAACTAAGGTAAGAAAGGAAACATTATTTTGATTCAAATTAAATTCAAGTCCAGTCTTATTGTATACAACTCGTCTGGATCCAAGCATCATACCTAAATACTTTGACATAGATGTGAACTTACTCAAGGTTGATTGTAACTTACTGACTTGGTCATTTAAATCAGAATTCTTTTTCTCAAGCTTTGACACCCGAGTTGAGGTTCTGACTTTGACACCTGACTCAAAAAGTTTGAGTTAGATTTTTCATTAAGGTCTTTGACCTCCTTAAGTAAAGTCTCAAATTTAGATTTGTATTTAGCCAAATTTTTAGTCAGATAGGCAACAATAGCATATAATTTTTCAACTAAAGGATCTATTACCTTGACTCATCTGAGTCGCTGACTTGACTTGAATCTAATGCTAAGTTGTAGTATTACTCGGACTCTAAACTTGAAGCTTCTGGGATTGCTGTAAGTGCTAGAAGGTTGACATGGTCTGAGAATGATTCATATTCTGATGATGACTCATCCCAAGTTTCTTTCGGTGTCTTCTTCTTCTTTTTCTCTTTTCTGGTTCCCTTTCTCTCTCCTTCGAAGCATCGTACATTGGCTAGGTCTTTGTTCGAGATTTCTTTCTTTACAAATCCTCTAGTGAATTTCTTTCTTCATATCCTCTTTTTAACTAGATGTCATACTTCGGAGGATAGATTATCTTTGGCAGTTGATGATTCAGACTCGTATTCTGATTCGGTCTCTTCTTTATGTTTGGATTTTGTATTCGATTTTTCGGCAATTAAAGTTATACCCTTCTCTTTCTGATCAAGGTTAGTATGCTCATGTAGTTCAAAATTACAAAAGAATTCATCTAATTTAATGATAGAAAGATCCTTGGATACTTTGTAAGTATCAACCATTGATGCCCACAAGGTTGTCCTTGGAAACGCCTTAAGTGCGTATCTGATCAAGTCGCGATTATTGACTTGTTCGTCGATTGCATGAATGTGGTTCAAGATTTCTTTAAAAAGACTGTGTAGTTGACTTACTGTTTTATCCTCTTTCATTTGGATGTTTTGGAGTTGGCTTAATAGTAAGTCCTTTTTAGTAGTTCATGAGTTAGCTGAGCCTTCATGTAGTTCAATTAATTTTTCCAATAGTTGTTTAGCGCTACTAAAAGGGTCGACTTTGGTCAACTGTTCATGTGTTAACCCACACTACAGTGTAGTTATGACTATAGTATTGGCTTGAGCCTTTCTTTTATTTCCACTTGTCCAGTTGCAGTAAGGGATTGACTTTCCATTATTATTTATAGATAGTTCAAAACCTTCCTTCATTATTAGATAGTTTTCTATCTCATTCATGAGGTAGTAGTTCATCTTGTTTTTCCAATAGGCAAAATTGTTTCCATTGAAAAGCGACAGACGAGTTGTGCCGAAACCTTTTTACAAAGACATTTCTGAAATAGAAATTTTGTTCAAGTTGTATTAAGGTCTAGGATAGGGTATGAGTTTGGTTTGGGTTTGGTTTAGTTTTCGTTCGGGCTGGATCTTCGTTCGGGCTAGGCTTAGATTATTAATTAATTTGTTTGTTTGTCTTGATTTAGAGTAGAAAGTTTGCCTTGTGTCAAATTCAGGTTTTGCTTTGGGTTAATTAAGCAAGAGTTTCCTAAATTAGCTTCTAGGCAGTGGCAAGGCAGGGGCCTTCTTGATTATCGGAGCAATGACCACTTCCTAAGACAAAGCTAAATTAAGAATCTAGATCTGAATCAACTTTAATACAATGTCTTAGTCTAACTAGTTTAGAGTTAGATGAGATAACTTATGCTAGTTCCACTTGACTAGATGCAACAGGTAGGATAATCCAACCTAGACATGCACTTCACTAAGCTTTCATAGTTTCTTTTAGGTCAACCCGCTCTAATACCAAATTATAGGATCAAACTCGATGCTAGAGGGGAGTGAATAGCATTATGAATTTTATAAGTAGATATTTAAATAAAAATAACTGAAATAGTCAAGTCAATCAAAGTAGCACAACAGAAATAAATATAACTTACAAACTGATTTAATCAAATATAACTAGACCAATGTAAACATGAAAAAAAAAATCAACTAAGATTAAGCATGCAACCAGTAGACCAACCAAGATAGAAATATAGACACACAGTGATGTGTCAAATCCGCAAGTACTTGGTTGTCATCAAGTAATAAAAGATATCGATCCCATGAGAGAGAATGAGCTAAGAGAGAGAGCTGAGAGGAAATCTGAATTGAGGGAATGATTCTAGGAGTTCGGTTTCGCTATGATGATTATTGACTCCCTAAGTATTGTTCACTTTCCTACCTCTATATTTTCTCGCATATAGGGTGACTTATCCTAAATTATCGATGTGAATTTAGGAGGATTATACCAGTGTGCCTACTCAAACTCGACGGCTTTTTGCAAGGTCATAATGCTAGAATATTCGCTTATACTACTACACCTGTCATGTGGGCTCCATGGTACATCTAGACTATCTCCTATACTCCATGACATCGAATTTGGGCAAACTCATTAAGATCTATGATAGTTGTCCTCTTATGGAAAATCATCCTCTATTCAAGGTGACAATGCTAGAAGTCCGCTATGCAGGATTACCCCTGTCATGTGGGCTCTACGACTCATATAGATTATCACCTCTACATGGTGACCGACTCTTGACATCCCAGGCATTTAAAGCATATACAATAAAATAGGAACAAGGAATAAACATGTCATGCAATAGAGAAAGTTTACAAATACTCAGTTCATGCATCAAGAGTTACAACGTAGCTACTTCCTACTCCTAGAATCCAATGAAGAGTTACAACGTAGCTACTTCCTACTCCTAGAATCCAATGAACTACTCCATGAAGATGGATATATAACCAAAAGACATGAAATTAAGCAATTACAATCTCTAATCAGAAAGAAAAGAGAAAAGAAAACTTAGCAAGATAATGCCGATGCCTTTGGAAGATTCTCCAAGCTTCGATGGTGGACTTATAGTAGTGGCTCCTTAAATAGAAGTTCTAGGATTTCCCCTCAAGGAGAGAACCCTCTTCTAGGGAAGGGCACGGAGTCTCAAATCCCTAATGCTTTAACAAGATGACTCTTTATTCTTTTTATAGCTTCCCAAATTGGTTGGACAACCTAAATTGATAGGGCTCTGCTAAAAAGGATTTTTTGACCGTTAAATCAGGTTTTCTCGAGTACCACCATGAACTAAACTTGTAGATCTTGAAATTATATTCAATATTATAGGTCATGGGCCCCATGGATCAAACTAAGATAAAAGTTATGCTTGTTCGAAGTTTGGTTTGCTGCTTGGGCTGCCGCGGGACAAATTCACATGGTCGTGCTTAGGAGGAATGGCGAGGCCTGGTTTAGCTTGGGAGTTTTCGAGAAATTAGACACAACCATGCTTGGGGGCATGGGGAGGCTGTATGGGTGGTTCTAGACTCTATTTTTTCTCCGTTTTGCACCAAATTTCGTTTGGAGGAACATGCTTGTATCATAGGACATGACCAGAGCGTGTTCCTTGATTTAAGCTTCAATTTGATGATATTTTAAATGTCTTTTTCTTCTCATATGACCGATGATGAAGCTAGAGATGAGGCATGATCGTGCCTGGGAGGTACGGCGTGGCCGTGTTGATCTCAGCAGGATACTAGAGTTGAGGCACGGTCGGGTCGTGTTCAAATTGGCAGGAAGCTAGGGATGAGGCATGGCCCTGCCATGTTGGCTTCGGTGGCTATAACGAAGTGAGGCACGACCGAACCATGTTGATCCCAAGACTGCTCCGTGGCTTCCAGATGGGGTACGATCGTGCCTAGGAGGCACGACCAGCCTGTGTTGAGTGTTGTTTTCCTTATTTTCGCTTCGTTTTTCATTTAACTTTGGTCGTAGAAGACACCCATGTCATGGGACATAGCCAGAGCATTCTCCTTGTTCCAATTCCACGTTCCAAGGTCTTTATACTCCGTTTTCACTACATTTTCGCATCCTATCAATAAAAAAAAAAGAGTATCTCTCCGAACTAAAAGAGTAAAAATAATGAAAACACTAGAAAAAAGATGTATTCTTGCAAAATATGCTCATGGAATGCAACAAAATGTATGTTAAACAATGCTAAAAACATGTAAGAAACACACACATCACATCTTCTTTCTTATTATTTTGCTTATCCTCAAGAAAAATCTATAATCTAGACTTATGTGTGTGAATAATGCATCATAATCCCAGTAAAGCAGTCTAATCCTATTTTGTAGTTTCATTAGTGATCCAGGCAACCAAATTGTTTTAATTTGGCCTGACTGAAAGTTCTTTGTGTGTAGTGCAAAGAGTGGCACAACTTTTTCTAGTGTTAATCTCTAAACCTAGTCAAGTCATCATCTAACCGTGTTCCTAATGCTTTCGGCAATCGACACTTACCTCCACACTCAAGGTTCTTCCCCTTAAAGTCTACACAAGATCTCAAAGGAATGATTGGTATCAAGAGAAATATAACAGTTATTTTCCCTGTAACCTAACTTGGTCTCAAAGGGGTACCTTATTAGTTTTCACTCATAACAACTGTTCTTTATCCCTTATTCTCTTTTTTTCTCTTACATTTTTTTTCCACACGGTGAACTTTTCTTTTTCAATTTCTTCTAGGATTTTTATTTTTCCTAATGAGTACCATGACCCGAGTTTATCCAGTAACTAAAGTGTAGTTGAGGGGTCACCTAGGAGAGTAGAGTACTAGTCCAATTCTATGAATCATGACTATTTTTAGATATATCACAATCAAAATCAAGCATAAGTGTAAAGAGATCCTAAACACTAGGCCAACATGAAAACTCATACGGCAAAAAAATGCTCAAGTCATGTTACTACTGATAGAAGAAAATAACTCACTAAGCATACTAGCAAACTATCACAACAACATATAAATCTAGAATCAATCGTGCTAATATTGTGTTATAAGAAACAAACAAATAATGCATGATGACATGTAAACATAATAATGCAACATAAAAAAATGATGATGTAAAGGAAACATAACAAAAACTAAGCTAAAAACTAACAAAACTAACTAACAAAACACCCCCCTAGACTTGAACTTGTCATTGCCCTCAATGATAAAAATTTACTGCATGGGAAGAGGAAAAAGAGGGAAGTTAGGATGGTTACCAAGTGATATGTGCCAAACGTCTAAGTCATTCCACTGCCGGTGTTGCTCCTCCATTTAGCAAGCGCGCTCCTCTCTAATGGCGGAGAGGGTAATCATCATCTCTGAAAAATCAGATGCAGAATGCCCTACAAAAGAACTAGAAAAAGAAAAGAATGTCTAGGTGTGTAACTCATGTGGATATGTAGGTGGTTGTTCAGGAGATTTGATAAATGTTCCGTAAGAAGCCTATAGTAAAAGTCACCTTCTCTAACAATCATAAGTATAATAATGCAATCCTCCATATCCATCTTCAAGCTACCTCTAGCTTTCTTAAGTCATAATCAAATCATAATCAAGGGCTCGAGTTATGGTGGTGATCAACCCTTAGCCAACAATATTCCTCGACTAGAAGGCTATTTAAAATCAAATCAAATTTCACTAAGGTCATATGATGATCATTGATAAACAACCGAAAAGTAATTCGACTTTCTTGACATCCTATATGTTGTGAAATCTTAACCACCATCGAATTCAAGAAAAAATATTCAAGGGTAATCCTAAGATAAGTAGGATACGTCATACTCATCAATTCGTTCCATTCTACTCGACTTATCATTCAATCAATATCATCCTTAAGTCCTAGACTAGTTAAAGCATGATCGTCTAAATATTAGGAATTGATAATTTTCCTCATAGCAAATATATTATAATGAGTTCTATGATTAAAAGTCCCAAAATAAAAAAGCCAAAGGGGTTAGAATTGTTACCCTTGTCTCTTGCTTTATTCTTGCCTTTGTTGTCCAAGCTTGAGCCCTTCCTACGTCATTTGAGCATCTTTGTCCTAAACAAAGTTCTTTTGGGCTTCTTAAAGGTCTCTTTAACGACATTTTTCAGGTCAAAAACTAGGTCATTACATTTCGAATTTGGTACCAAATCATAGATCTTCGAGAGATCTTCAATTTGAGTGGTTGTACGTGTTATATTTGAGAGGTGTGTTAAGACAATTGACATTCTATTTGAGTGCACATTCTTTATGTGTATGATTGGATCTTAAACTCATTTACTGAATGTCCATAATATAATTTATAGCATGAGAGAACTTGTGATTGAATCACAACTAGTGAGCATCTCTACATGTGTAATTATGAATGTATTGAAACAATCCCTAGTCGATGAATTAATGAATTTGGACATCATTGATTATGTGAAACAAACATGAGTTAAACGTGGATGCTTGTCCAAGCAGCCGCTCCTCACTAGCTGAAGACATTGGGATGTCAAGAGTTAAACGTGGATGCTAGTTAAAGGTAACTAGTTCATTGGAGTGACCTGCCATGAGACTTCATATG
>JBBUKS010015985.1:0-11956 GCA_038050645.1 Hedychium gardnerianum | reverse complement strand
CTATTAGATAGGACCTTATTTTGTAGATTTAACTTGTATGAATTTTTTGCATGGATCACGGAAGAGATCCTATTTTTTCGCTACGATTTGATTTTGTCGCATAGGATTCCCAACAACTATTTTTCATGTCTTTCAGTTGTAACTTCATCTCTATGGAGTAGTTCTCTAGATTCTAAGATTACGAAATAGCTCAATGTAATTTTTAATGTTGAACTAAGTATTTGTTTATCTTTCTCTATTGCATGATATGTGTATTTTATGTTTCAGCTTTATTATACTTACACAATTGTGATACTAACCTGCACATTCGCATTTCATGAGATGAGGGGAAGAATCGAAAGGTGAACCCAAATCTCCGATCCATAATGCCAATGGGCGTGGTGAGTAGGTCACAAAGTCGAGGAGATAATCTAGGGGACCAAGGGAACTCTAGTGACAGGGGTTTTCGAGAAAATGGTTGAACTAGTAATGTCGATTTGAACGTAGGCCGACTTGCCACTAGGGGGATAACGATCTTCCCCAAAAGGAGCATCATTAGCTTTCACTGATCTTAATGGGTTTATCCCGATTTAGTGTCAGGAAGTAGAGAAAATAATCTAGGTGAATCATGGGTCTCCGTGATGGGAACCCCCTTTTGGAAAGTGGTTGTACTAGCGAGGTTTTCTTGAAAAGAGACATCGAGTTTGGGTAGGAACGTCGGTATAATTCCTAAAGTTTATATCGGTAATTCGGGATATGTCCACCTATATGTGAATAAACATAGAGATAGAAAAGTTAATAATGTTTAGGAAGTTAATAAACATCGTAGCGAAACTAAAATCCTAGAATTGTTCCCTCCAATCCAGATTTCTCCCTCAACCAACGTAAGCATGCAAGAGATTTAACTATAATTAAGCATGCAAGCAGTTGACCAACCAAATCAGAAGTATAGACATGAACATCAATTTGAAAAGGACATTCTTATCTCTAATTTCTCCTAGGTAGACAAACCTTACAGAAAAATAATCTAAAAAATTAAGTACAAATTGCAATAAATAAGGCAACACTAAAACAAATAAAAATGTTACTTTAAATGCAAGTTGTAGCATGTCGCAGCACAAAAAGTGAAAGATCACTAGAGCATGAACACAATAGATTAAGAGAAGTTGTGAATAAGTTGTTTTCAATCTCTATCTCAAGACCTTTTTTATAGTACTTGTCGGGTTGCCTAAAGGCTTCTTGGTCTCCTGTGTAGGTACTAATGTGGATACAACTTCTATCTGGTAGATAATAGTAACGACACTACTCAGTCGACTGGGGGCTCCCTAATCGCCTGTAGAGGGGTCAAATTTGATCTTGACCCGACTCACTCGGGTTGTCGATAATACCACTGCTCAGTCGCCTGGAAGCCTTCTTGGTCGCCCGTACACCCTAATCGCCCCACCCCAGCTATGGTCCTAGACCCTCAGACTTCACTCGTTGAGAGTTATCACCAGTTAGTCTCCCTGAACTTCCTTCGATCGTCTGGAATCATCAAACCACTTCCTTGCAGTTGTTGCACGTAATGAGTAAGGTATATGATTTAAAGTTACTCGCACTTTACTTGACTATATTAGTTTGGGTGACCAAGTAATCAGCTCTCATCTAATTCTACACACTTAGACTTGTTTGCCAAGCAATCAGCTCCCAGCTGATTCTACACACTTAGATTTGTTTGTCAAGCAATTAACTTCTAACTGATTCTACACACTTGGTCTTGTCTTGCCAAGTTATCAAACCTCTGACCTACTTAGACTTGATTCACCTAACACCGAGCTAGGAATTTCCTTACTTGGTTCTCAACCAAGACTTTAGTTGCCTAGCTTCACTCACTAGGACTTTTCATTCACTTAGCTCTTAGCTAGGAATTTTACTACTTCATCCCAACCAAGACTTTAGTTGTCTAGTTTCACTCACTATGACTTTTCACTAGTCAAGTTACATACACCTGCACACTTGATGTCAATTCATTAGATTTCACCAAATCTAACTTTAACCTTAGTTATATATCAAAACCTTAGGTTAAATGTTGTGCTCCCAACACCAACACAATCCTCATGGGATCGATATTTTATTACTTGACGACAATCAAGTACTTGTGAAAATCGACACATCAAGTTTTTGACATCATTGCCGAGGACTGTTTCAATTGATATTGATTTATAAGTGAATTGGTTAATCTAAACTTCTTTCTTGCTTGCTTACAATTCTGTGTTTTCTTTCTTTTTCTGAAATTCTACATTTCTTTTCTTCTAATAATTTTGTTTTGCATGTGATTATGATTGTTTCCCTTTTATGCAAAGATCTAACCCTTCAGAAAATCTTCTTCCTGTCAATTCTGAAATTGATAGGATATTCTATAGAAGACGGAACTTACAAAAGCAATAGAAGTTGAGCAAACACAACCGACAACCATGGCAAACAAAGTGATGTCGTAAATTGCAAGTGCACGATTCTGTCGTCAAGTAAAAAAATATTGATCCTCAAGGACTATTGATTTAGCACTAAATGAAGGTGTAAGGTTAGTTATCTAGGCGATCAGAAGTTGCTTGAAGCCACGGACGCAAGAGAGAGAGTGAGAGAGAGTGTGTGAGCAAGAGAGAGAGAGAGTTCACTGAGAGAAGTTGGCTTAGGGGGATGATTCTAGGATTTTAGTTTCACTATGATGCTAGTTAATGTCCTAAGTACATGTTCACCTCCTTACCCTCCATGTTTACGATCTTGTAAAGGTTCTAATCATATTACCGGTGTGAACCCCTAAAGGTTATACCAGAGTGTCTATCCCAGGTTTGATGCTAGTAAGTAAAATGAATACACTAGAATGTCCTACTTAAGGGCTAACTTCTATCACCAAAGGTCCTTGGTTCCCCTATCACGGAGGGATCCATAGTATATCTAGATTATCCATCATTCTTTCTAACACCAAATTGGGTTAAACCCATTAATCCCTTTGTTAATTTATCCCTTTGCGGCGAATTAGCTCCTTTTCAAGGTGATGGTCTTAGAAAGTCCACTTAAAGGGTTACCCCTTGTCACTAGAGGCCCCACGATCATACAATCTAGACCATCTCATTTACTAGTTGACCAATTCTCCATAATCCATTGCATACACTTCACACACATTCAATCAAACACGAACAAGACGTAAACAATAGAACAAGACATAAACATATCATAAAATAGGAAAATGACCAAATACTTAGTTCACACATCAACATCACATCATAGTTACTCCCTACATCATAGAATTCGGATATCTACTCCATAACAAGAGAAATACAATCAAGAGACAATAAAAATAGCATTCTACAACCCAAAATACAGAATAGAGAAGAGAATAATGTTTATCAATGTGTTGTCAATCTTCTCGGATGGAATCCTCACTCGGGTGATGGACTAGACGTCACAGCGGCTCAAGAGATGGAAGTTAGGGTTCTCTCCCTAGAGGAGAACCTTCCTCCCTCAATTTGGGAACATTTCGAGGCTTTTATAGTCCTCCCCAATCATTAGAAATGATTGGGGGAAATCCCCACACGGCCCTGCCAGGACGTGACATGGCTGTGTCTAAATGGCACAACCGCATCGTGTCGGCCAATGCACTACCAAACAGTGTGGGACTCTGTCGGTTCTTCAGGAAGAGGCACAGCCATGCTGTGCTGGCTGCGGTGGAACTTGGTCGAAACTCCAAGATTAGTCATGGGCATGCCTCTTTGACACGGCCAAACTGTGGTGGCCACTGTGTTCTCGACTGACTCTTCAAGGAGAGGCATGATCATGCCTCTTTGGCTACTGTGGTGAGGTTCTCCTTTTTGCACAAGGTTCGATCATACTTAGAAGGCTCGACCAGCTAATTCTGAGTGTTGAAACTTGACATCTCCTCCATCTTTTAGTCAGTTTTGCCTGTAGGAACTCGCCCGTGTCATGGGACACGAACAGTGTGTGTTTCTTGCTTCCACTTCTTGCTCCATGTTGTCTCTTCGCAAATGCACGATAAAATCATCAAGTAATAAAAATATTGATCCACAAGGACTGTTGATTAAGTACTAGTCAAGTTCGCAAAGCAAGTTATCTAGATAATCGAAGTTGTGTGTGGTCATGAGAATAAGAGAGAGAGTTGAGAGGGAGAGAGAAAGATCACTGAGAGAGAGCAAGAGGGAAAGGTTGGAGAGAAGGTCTAGAGCAGAGGTGGTCAAGAGAAGGCAAGTGGTCAAAGGGAGAAGTTGAAATTGGTGGAAATGATTCTAGGGTTTTGGTTTCACTATGATGCTAATGTACTATGAATTGTTCATTACCTTACTCTCCATGTTTACGCTCTTCTAGGAATCCTAACCAAATTATCGATATGAACCCGTGAAGGTTACACCGGAGTGTTTACATCATTTCCTTTCAATGTGACTAAGTAGAAGAGGTAACTTAGAAAGTCCGATTAAGGTAACACTCTATCACTAAGAGCTTCTCGGTCAAATTACACAAGTCACTTCCTAATATTGAATTGGTGAAAACTCATTAAACTCTAATTAGTTAATCTCTTGTGGAGAATTGGCCCTCATTTCGAGGTGATGACTCTAGAAAGTTTGACTAAGGTAACCCTCTGTCACTAAGGGCTCCCCGATCATACAATCCAAAGTATCTCCTCTACATGATTACCAACCCTTCACATCCATACGCATTCATCACACACACATTAAATCAAAGACATACTAGGCACAACACATATAGAACAAGACATACACATATCATTGAATAAGGAAATTGACAAATCTATTGTCGTCTATCACAAGTGCACGGTAAAGTCGTCAAGTAATAAAAAAATATCGATCTTCAGGGACTGAGGATTAAGCACTAATAAGTTCATAAAATAAGTTATCTAGACAATCAAAAGTTGTGAAAGCTAACATAAAAAGTCCGGTTAAAGGACTATTCTCTATCACAAAGGGCTCCTCGATCATACAATCTAGATTACACATTCCTAATATTGAAATGGTGAAAATCCATTAAACTCTAATTAGCTAATCCCTTATGGAGAATTGACTTCATTTCAAGGCGATGACTCTAGAAAGTCTTGTTAAAAGGACTACTCTCTGTCATTAAGGGCTCCCCGGTCATATAATCTAGAGCATCTCCTCAACATGGTGACAATCCTTCACATCCACATGCATACATTTCACACACACATACAATCAAACATAACCAAAGCATCACACACATGAAACAAATGATAAACACTTCATAGGATAAGAAAATTGGTAACATCACATCATAATTACTCCCTAAATCCTAGAATCTAGGAAATTTACTCCATGGCAAGGGAGTTACAAGCAAGAGACCAGAAATAAAGCATTCTTATAATCCAATCAAAGAGTAGAGAGGAAGAGATGCTTATCAATGGTTTGCTAGTCTTCTCTGATGAAATCCTTGCTCCGAAGGTGGATGGATCGTTAAAATTGACTAGGCAATGGACCTCATAGGTTCTCTTGAAGGGGAACCTTTCCTCCTCTTGAAAAGGGGATCTTTACCCCTTTTTATAAGCCCCACAATTGTGTCACAATGCACATGGTTGTGCATCTGAGCCACAGTCATGCCGTGGGGAATGCTAGGAAAAAGACACGGTCATGCCCAAGGGGCATGACCTAGCCGTGGGAACAAGTTCAATACAAACACGGTCATGCCTTTTGGCACGGCTTGGCCGTGGAAGCTTTTGTTTCTTCAAGTGTTATGGCTGGAAGAAGACACGTTCGTGCCTTTTGGCACAATCTAGATGTGGGAGTCTCTGAAATTTAACTAGAGTTCACGGCTGAAGAAGACACGACCGTGTCTTTTAGCACGGCCTGGCCATGGGAGCTTCTGGAAATCTGTTAGAGGGAGCTTTTAAAGAGGCACGGTCATGCCTTTGGGCATTAACTACCTGTGGGAAGTGCTATGAGGACCTACCTATGGCACATTTGTGCCTATGAGTCACAATCCTTCTTGGCTTGAGATGGCACGACTATGCCTTGAAGAGGCACGACCATGTTTGCTGGACTTTACTCCCTAAGCTTGCTCCGATATCCATTTTTCTCTATTTTAGCTCCAAATGACATCCTGTCAATTAAAATACAAAGAGAGCAGATCTTCGAACTAAAGGAATAAAAGCATGAGAATAATATGAGATAGGTTGCGATAATATAGATCATACTCAGGAAAATATAAGTAGATGTGCAATAAACAATGCTTAAAAATATATATAATCTACGCACATCAAAATCCATAGTTATACATCAATATCACTCCATACATCCTAGAATTCAGAGGACTACTCTAAATCAAAGGAAATACACTCATGAGACAAAGAAAATAACAATCTACAACTCAATACATGAAATAGAGAGAAGAGAATGATTATCAATGCGATGTCGGTATCTTTAGGAGAGTCTCCTTGTTCCAGAGGTGGACGGATCGTCATGATGGATGAGCCCCTTCTAGGGTTTCCCCTAAAAGGGGAAAACCCTCTCCCAAGGAAAGGGTAGGAGCCCCCTTGTCCAAGATGCCCCCAAAATAAGGGATTCTTAACCCTTTTATAGGTCCACACGACCCTATGACCACGCGACACGGTTGTGCCATGGGAAACCCCAGGAAAAAGACAGGGACATGCCCCTTGGGCACGTCCAAAGCGTGTAAACAAACTTGAAGTAAGGAACAGTTGTTCCTTTTGGCACGGTCGGGCCATGAGTCTTCCTGGAATTTCTTTATCCTTAGTTGAAAGCACACGATCGTGCCTCTTAGGGCACGACCTGGCCATGGGTCTTGCTGGAATTTTTGGAGGTGATATTGAACAAGCACGGTCGGACCGTGGGTTTTGCTGGAGGGTTTGGTGAAGGAGCATGATCGTGCCTTGGAGGCATGGCCTTGTTGGTTGTAGAAGGCACAGTTATGCCTGTGAAGCATGGCCTTGCTGAGTTGATTCTCTCCTCTAAGTTTGCTCCAAGTCCATTTTGCTCCATTTTAGCTCTAAATTACATTCTGTCAATCAAAATATGAAGAGAGTAAATCTCTGAACTAAAGGAGTAAAAGCATGATAATATAATAAAATAGGATGCAATAATATAGATCATACTCAGTGAAATATAAGTAGATGTACAAACCATACCTAAAAATATATATAATCTACATACATCACTTTAATGTCTATAATACTCTATTTTTGCTCCAGAAATGCATCTTATCAAATAAAACAAGAGAAGAGCAAATCTCCGAACTAAAAGGGTAACAACAATGAAATCAAGTAGAAATAGGGTGTGCAAATATAAATCATGCTCATGAAATGCGAGAATATATATCAAACAATGCTTAGAAACTTTTATAATTTACACAGATCATACCCCAAACTTAAACTTTTGTTTGTTCTCAAGCAAAATCTACAATCTAGATTTATGTGTGGAAATGGTGCATCATAATCCCTAGTGAATCAATCTAATTCTATTGTATAGTTTCATTAATGATCCTGATATAAAATTGTTTGAGTGTGGCCTAAGTAGAGGTTCTGCATGCTCAGTGCAATGAGTGACATAACCTTTTCAAGTGTCAATCTCCAAGCTTTGTTAAATCGTCATCTAATTGTGTTCCTCATGCTTTCAATGATAGACACTTACCTACCACTTACAAAGTTCTTCTCTCTCAAACTATATAAGGTCTCAAAGGAATACTCGGTATCAAGAGAAACATAACAGTTATTTCCCCAGTAACCTAACTCGGACTCAAAAGAGTAACTTATTAGTTTCAACTCACGACAACTATTTTTTTTATCCCTTATTCTTCCTTTTTCCTTTTTTTAAGTGCATGCAAAGTGCAACACTTAAACAAACCCCCCCCTTTTTTGGGATTCTGATTTTTCCTAATAAGTTGACATGATCCAAGTTTATCCAGTAACCAAAATGTAGTTGAGAGGTCACCTAGGAAGCAAGAGTACTAGTTCGGTTCTATGAATTCTGACTATTTTCATAAATATCTACCATCAAAATCAAGCATAATGTGAAGAGATCTTAAAACTAGGTCAACATTCAAACTTTTTCATTAAAAATAATTCTCGTTTCATGCTACAAAGGATTGAAACAAAAAATTGATCAATAAGCATACTAGCATGCCAAATCACAGCAACATAAACTTCTAAAACAAGTGTGCAAGTATTTTACTATGAAGAACAAACAATCAATGATATGATGACTGATGCAACTACAAACTGCGCTAAAAGACAAGCAACAAGCAACAAACACACAATGAATGAAATCAAACTAGAGCTAACCTATGTACAAAGCCCCTCAGACTTGGAGATTTCGTTGTCCCAATGAAAACTAACTCGGGGGAGGATGAGGAGGGCTTGACGAAGGAAGAAGAAGATTTAGGTTTGACGAAGGAGATCTTGCTTTGGGAGAGAAGAAGAGCTTAGTTCTTTTGAAGGAGGAAAAGAGATGGGAAGAAGAGCACGACCGTGTGAGAATGGAGGGGCACAGCTGAAAAATAGGATTTTAACTCTTGCCCCAAAGTGACATGGTCATGCCAAAATGGCAAGGCTGCCCCCGTGTCGGCTTTGGGTGGCTAGGACCCTCGAGGCACGGTCGTGCCCAATAGGCACGACCAACTCATTTTGTTTTTTTTTTCAGTTTTTGGAGAAGAAGAAGCACAATCGTGCAAAAATGGCATGGCCTAACCTTGTCAATCTTGGGAGCATTTTGGAGAAGAGGCACAACCGTGCCAATTTAGCATTGCCCCACCATATCGGGCTTTGGTTCCAGCTTTAATAAAGGCACAGCCGTGCCAAAATGGCATGGCCTGCCTGTGTTTGCCTTTGAAAGTTCCTAGACAAAAGACATGGTCATGCCAAATTAGCACGGCCTGCTTGTGTCGGCCTCGGTTTGCTCTAGCACAAAAAGGCATGGCCTTGGTAGCTTTTGCCAACTCCAGTGCAAAAGGCATGGTCGCCTTTCTTTTGCCCCCCAATTCCTTCCACGCCCATGTTGATCATCATGGCTAGTTCGTGGGGTGTCCTAAAATAAACAAAACAAACACTCTAAGAATAAAAACAAAAATTGAAGAAATTGAAAAACAAGAAGAAGAACCCTTCGGTTGCCTCCCAAAAAGTGCTCGTTTAAGGTCACAAGCTCGACCCCTGTTCCGGCTCAATCCGAAGCTTCTACTTTGAGGGGAAGGTATTCACCCTCAAGATGACACCAAGTGTCAAGAAGACTTTGTTTCATCCTAGCTTGATGCACTTGTCATTACCGGTCTTGAATTTCTTCTTTTGACCAACTGGACTTGGTGTTTCATCCGGTGGCCTCCCTACTGGATGGTTTTGCTTCACCCTTCCTTCTTCAATTCTACTATCACGTCCTGAGGGTATACTTGTCCACAAGACCGGATGGTACCCCTAGTGACAATGTGAGAAAATAATTGATATCGAACCAATAAAAGCCAAAACAATTATCAATGCATATTTAAAACTGCTAAGTTACTAAATGAATGCAAGTATGTATACTTATACATGTGAACCTACTAACTAAACAAGATAAGAGTTATACTACAACAAAAATCAAATAGTCGACAAGGGAAGAAAACCATAACCAGAGGCAGCAAAAAAGAAACCAAACATCTCGAAAAGAGAATCAAACTCGAGTGGGACCGGTAGCCAGGACCTCTAAGCGACACGATATGTCCTCTACCTTCTAACTTGAAAGTCAAAGAAAAGCTTACTCAGTGAGCATAAGAAGGATAGTGCATGATCTACACAGTGTAATGAGATCAAAGAAAGCAATCTTAGGTGATGTTAATTACTAACGTAAGTCAGTGCACTAGTATAATATGTACAAACCTGATCAATAAATGAAGTGTACATACTGTGCATCTTAAATCCTGCACAAACAAATATATAATAGCATATAACAAACTCATAACAAGCACTGACTACGGAAGAACGCTCTACCACGGATGGTTCACATGGGCAGTGGGTAGTAATAGTCACTGACTGTGGGAGAACAGTCTACCACGGATGGATTTTTGTGGGCAGATAGGACGGGTAGGTATCTATCTAGCTACGAACTGCGGGAGAAATACTCTACCACTGTCACAACCCGGCCCTTTGATACGAACGATATCCCCTAGTGACAATCTTCGATACATATGATACCACGCAGTGTAAAAATAATATAAAATCAACCAGAGTAGAGAATAAAAAGGAGGTCCACCCTACACATAAAATCCAAAAACACGACTACATGTCGTCACTACTTAATACTCCTAATACATAGCCAAAAATAAATCCAAAGTCCAAGTCATTTTATTACAATGCAAGAACTAAAAGTAAATGTGGAAGTAAAACCAACAAAACGGAAAGGAAATAACCAAAGCTCGCTGCGAAATGGGACGGCACGAGCAGAAATCTCCGAGTGACCCAACCAACGTATACCTTCTAACCTGGGAAGAATAATAGGAAGCAGGGGTGGTGAGTATAAAAGAAATACTTAGTGGATATAAGAAGATAGCGCATGAATAGTAGGTGTAAAGAAATTCAAAAGTATACAGTCTCACAAGGAAAATATAATCACCGACCAAAACTACACATGTATGCATCTACTACACCATTGCCTACTCAACTAACACACAGTATCAAGAGTAGTCACTGGTAATGAATATCACGGGTACAACAACTCATATGTAAGTACCAGTGCATGTATCATAATACAATCAATATATATGTGGGAGTCACGCTCCACCCCAATATATCACCCTATGTGGGAGCAATGCTCCACCACAAGATATAAAGATAACCAAGACATCCTGCTCATCAGTTATAGACTGCATGAGAAACGCTCTACCACGACTGGTCTCGTGAGTATTCCGAAATGTCAGGGTCTCTATCTGTATGAGAAACGCTCTACTACGACTGGTCTCGTGGGCAGACAGGAAAGTAGCTACGAGCTGCATGAGAAACGCATTGCCACGACTAGTCTCGTGGGCAGCCCAGGGTATACAATCTCTATTAGGGAGAGGAAATCTCATCTCATCCACAGAATAGAGGCATACCATCAAGCAATAGCATGAGTACGATGCTTTCACACCCGAAGGGAGAAGTGATCGTTAGCATGCATGCAACATCGCGATGCTACGACTCATTCAACCAACTAAATAGGAGATTGTATGCATCACCATGATGAGTAGGATGTAAGTGATCTCATCATCACATATGTCCCTCTAAGCAATACACCACTAGATCACCAAGACATATGCATTGTAATACATGCCACATACATGAGTATTCTATTGATCAGAGATGAGCTATAACCTCTAACATGTCATATCACCTACATTACACATCACCCATGTGTTCACATGTGCATACAACAATGCTAGTCAAGTAGGTACAAGTCCACATATACCAAACATAAATAATGTACCACATCCTACTTTATCCAATATACACGCCACACACGTGCTTTTAACCACATAACATAAATGCAACATAGACCAACAAATGAATACGTCACACGCGTGTCTATCAAATACATGATCATAGCATATCCCTAATGTACACACTATACACGTGTGCAATCTACAAGGTATGAAAACAAATGAGACTACATAGACTAAAATAGATTATTTCCAGGAAACCAGGTAAGTATCAAACTCAAGTAATAAAGCAAGGAGAGTTAAGGTAAAATAATTACTAATCATGGTATCAATCATGCACTAAGGTAAATAACTACCAGAGACAAGGTTAGAAGTACCCGCCTCAAAAGTAGAAGAGTGTCGAATATTCTCAGATTCGACGCTCTGTCTCGTATCCGGATCCTATAAGCAGATATACGAACTACTTAACTGCTAACACAATACTAGTATTATACTTAATAGCAACATTATACGAATTAAATATCTAATTAATGGATCGAATGAAACCAATTTAGATTTAGAG
>JBBUKS010015976.1:0-11956 GCA_038050645.1 Hedychium gardnerianum | reverse complement strand
AAAAATACTATTATTATTCTTGTCATGGAATGTGGACATAATATGAGCTGATTAAAACTACTTGAAAACTAAAGCTATAAGTTCATTCTTGTGGATACATTGATGCCTTAGATTGTTCAAACTTGGTAGTTCTCATTCTGCCTTAGATCTCAAATTGAGATGGTGATATCAGACACCATAAAAAATCTCAATCATTAGCACTGATGTTAGATTATTAAATTATGGATTGTATTGAAGCCAAGGTGCTCAGACCAAATATGGATAAACATGGTGGCTCATGGTATGCTTATATTTTGGGCACGTCCCTTTCAAATACCAAGTCATTTTGGCCTCACTTTACTTTCAATTTGTCCACTTACTGGAGCAGGAGGTCTTTTGATTGAATCATGATAATTAGGTACATAGTTTTGAGTCATTATGTATGTGCGGAGTCATGTTAAGTTCATGTGTGCTTGACGCCCATAATTAGGCAATGGCATTGAGAAATGTAGTGGTTCTTTTTGTGATAGCATTAGAGAAATGGTCCCCACCCAAAGGCTCCATCTAACATTTTGCAGCAGGTACACATTTAGTTTAATATTAAAAATTGTGGAAGTAGTGATAATTGGTACTCTGGAGTTTGTGCTTTTGTTGACTTGGGCTTGGAAGACCATCATTTACTTCTCATTGTGGAGTGGTCACTCCTAATTTTGATTCTTTCATCGTAAAATTCATGCTCCCTTTCAGTTAATGTACCTATCAACATTAGTTTTGTGACCTATTGTGGAGTAATATGTGCTACAAGTTGAGACCTCAAATGATTACAGCGGAAATGCTTCTTGTATCTTGCTCATTTTGTCTAAATAGGACTCTTTCATATGATATTTCAATTACATTAAAGGATTACTTTTTGTATCATGCACATTTTATCTAAATAGGATACTCTTTGATATGGCATCTACTTACACTTCAGTGAAAGAGAATCCTGTCTTGTGAAGATTTTGCCATAAATGTGACTGCCTTTTGGTTTGCCATTTTCTTTCTTGCACCTGAAAATGCTTTTCTTTGCCTCCCTTTTCTTTGAAGCATTGTGTTTATATTGCTTCGGATGGTGGCCGGGTTTGTCGTCCATTAGTTATTGCTGACAGAGGCATATCAAGGATCAAGGATTATCACATGAAAGAATTACAGGTTTTATGTTTGTTTGGAGTTTTTCCTTATTTTGGGTTAATTATTGATTATTTTATTCTCTTTAGTAGGCATATAAAATTGGGGTTTCTGAAACATGTCATTGTATTGTAGCTTGGAATTCGTACTTTAGATGATTTTCTATGTGATGGATTGGTCGAATATCTTGATGTTAATGAAGAGAACAATGCATTGGTTCGTTAATCTGCTGTTACCATGTTCATTTTGTCATTTGAAATTGTCATATTCACTTTCTGGCACACTTATGTTAACAGATCGCATTGTATGAATGTGAAAATAACACGGATGATCCCAAAAAGAAAAAGGGTGATATAACCCACATAGAGATCGATCCATTGACAATTTTAGGTGTTTGTGCTGGTTTAATTCCTTATCCTCACCACAACCAATCTCTATATAATACATACCAGGTTGGTTGAGCTGCCTTGTATTGATTTCAGTTTAACTCCACACTAATTTCTGAAATAATATTCTTGTTGTAGTGTGCAATGGGGAAACAAGCTATGGGTAATATTGCTTACAATCAGGCAAGTAAATTATCGATACAACTTTAGTAACATATTGATTTCTTGATTTATGTCAAAAATTTCATATTCTCTGGGCATAACACGTGTGAGTTCTACATTACCCAATTATTTGGGGAAGTGAATTAATCTCTATCCGGATTCTTGGACATTTAACATTTAACATTTAAGGACTATATCATTTAAGGCAAATGAATTGATTTGTTGCCTCAAGCATTCCTATTGAGCTTTTCTATAAGCATAGTATTCCTATATACTGTTAAAATGATTTGGTTGATTCCAATTAATTCAACTATGGTTGTTGAGTTAGTTTCATTACCCGGATCACATAGTTAATATTCATTTGTATCTGACTGATAGGATCAACGAAATCAAATGAGTTGGAAAATAAAAAAATGATAAAGTAGATGTATTTCATGACAGTACAACAAGGGAATTTATTAGTTTATTGATATATCAAATTAAAGTTTATTCTTAGTTTAATACTATACATGTGATACTTATTAGGCTATTGATAAATAATAATTCATATATCTTAATATAGATTCAATAAATAATAAAAAGATTATAAAATTATATTATCCATAAATAATTACTTAAAAAGACTATATATTCTAGCTAATCATGATACAAATTGGTTGAGTTGGATTGGGATTAATTGAGTCTACAATTTCTCGAACACAATCTTGAAATCTTTGGAATCATGATGGTGAATTAATGGTTAGAATTGATGGTGAATTAGACAATTAGTTAAAATCAGAAGAAAATGGAGGAAATTGGCTGAATTAATGCAAAATCACTTGACTTGGCCAATGTATACGATCCAACTCAGAATTCTTTATGTGCTAACAAATAGGGAGGGGTGACGAGGTGGTGGTGTTGCGAGGAGAAGAGTGTAGCTCTCCGACATTCTTGAGGTGGAACATAGAGCAAGAGAGCAAGGGAGGAGAATGAAGCTTCAACTTTCTCCAACATCATGCAAGAGCGGTCAATGTAGAAAGGTTGGTCGGCAAGGAGAAGAGCATGTTCTTTGTTGTTCTAATGGAGGAACAGAGAGCAAGTAGCAAGTGACTCGATGAACATGAAGCTTCATTCCACACTTGAGAATGAAGGTTTCTTTCAGTGTGCAAAGGAAACCTATCGAGGAAGGGAAACTTCATTCCCTTAGATGAGCATGAAGCTTCATTCCACTCCTTAACAAAGGAGGACCATCGAACAAGTGGATGGATGATTATTATAGGTAATTATAATAATCATCTATAATTATTGTAAATAGTTTAAGAATTAGTTAATAATAGTAAACTAATAATCAATTAATCTAACTAATTTTATTCAATTATATAATTAAAATTAATTAACTTTAATAACTTAATGAATCTAATTATTTGATATTATATTCAAATTTAATTAGTTTATTTTAATTTAATGAAAAATTATATCACTGATTAAATTTGATGAAATTAAATCAAAATATAACTTAATTAACCTAGTTATTTGGAGTTTTTTTGAGATAGTTGATGGTGTCCTTTTCTCCCGCTCGGATGCCTCTCCTTCTTCCTTCTGATTTATAGTGGTGCCCTCCTTCCGACGCATTCGTAGTTGATGTCCGGATGGGAATAGGTCGATTGAAGGTCGACATTGCCGGCGTAACCCCTCCGATCGTCAAGTCAATGCCGAGCTTGGGACAGAGAGCTCATGCTTGCGAGCGAGGGAATCTAAGAGAGTGAAGGAAGACAAGGAGATTAGCTTTTATGTGAGAGAAGAAAACTATACTTTCACTTACCTTCAGCGAAGCTTATGTAACTAATGGAAAAGAATCTCCACATGGGCTGCCATGCAAGCCCTAAACCAGATACGTAGGCTACCGGTCGGGTACATCATCATGCATTAACGATTACTCGGGGCGTAGATGGAGTATCTAGGGCGACAACGGTTGAGTCATACTCTGATACTATTAGGCCGTTAGCGAGGTGTCATCTTCTGGAATACTTCTTCTAAGGAATGTCAGTTGTTGTGGGAGACAGGATAGGATTCTACTTGGTTGGGGTCCTTTATAGCCTAAAGCGGATGACGCCGTTCAGGTTAAGGAATGAAGGTATGATCCAAACTGGGGCACAGGCTTATGGGAAAAAGGAGCTACCCTCTCGGAGGCTTGGCCGAGTAGTCCCGGGAGGCATCAATAGTTATTAAGAGTTTTTCTTACAACAATTTGGAATTTGACCTGGAATCCCAAAACTCAAAACTTCAGGTTGATCTGGTCTTTTCAAGTTTGGTTCACAATATTTACTTTCTATTGATGTTTCGTGTTGCTTGAGTATTTCAATTAGTTCTTTTGGCAAGATGCTGACAACGAAATGTAGAGTTCTTTTGCTGGGTGAACTGATGCCACTGCCACTGCATAGAGAAGTCCTAGGTTAATTGTGTTATTTATTTATGGGTTGGTGCCTGCTATATTCGGGCATGTTATGCACATATTCTTGCTTGGCTCCTGATTTTTAATTAAGACTTATGCACATACAGCTAAGTGTTAATGTCTTTTATAGTGTTAGATCCGTAAGGCATTTCAAAATCACTTACAGTTGCCTCGTAAAAATGATGGTACTGGATTCCAGGATATTTATATTTGCCAAGATATTGATTCTTTGACCTGTATTCTTGCAGCTTTGTCGAGCAGATACTTTGCTTAATTTGTTGGTGTATCCTCAACGCCCATTGCTGACAACAACAACAATTGAACTGGTGTGTATTTTCGCGGTTATGTTGTTCATGCATTATGGGTTGTCTCTAACATGATTTTCCAGGTCGGATATGATAAGCTAGGAGCTGGGCAGAATGCAATTATTGCTGTTATGAGTTATAGTGGCTATGATATTGGGGGTGCTATTGTCATGAACAAGTCATCTCTTGATCGTGGTTTTGGCCGTTGTATAGTAATGAAAAAGTATCTTAACTGTTTTACTTGGCCCATTTTATCTTTTCTCTTATTTTCTGGGTAGTAAAACCTTTGAGAATTCCTTTTTATATGTTTTTATCATAAAAATAATCTTTTATAGGTATTTGGAAGTAAACAAGAGCTATGCTAATTCGACCAAAGACAAAATATTTAAGCCAATGAAGGATGAACCAAGAATGCAGGTATTTTGGTTGAAAATTCTGCTTTTTTTGGTCTGTTTATTTTCAGTCTTTGTATTCTTGGACATTTTAAATCTTCTGGTAAGACTTGTAACATCTAATTCCTGTGGTTATTCTTTATTTTTACGTCGATTGATGTATGTAGTACAGATTATTTGAATTAAATGGTTTTTATTTTTATTAGTGTATCTTGCAATATGAATGAATATCAGCATGCACGTTTCATCTTTGAAAATCACTGTTTTCATTGACTAATTGTTATCTCAGATAACTAACCCAAATTTGTCAGTGTACAAAGTCAAGATTTAATAGCTATGTAGACGGGAGAAAAAAATGGGGAAAATAACTAGGAGATGACACATATCTTATTTTGGAACGCACCAGTTCATCTTTCACTGGGTTTGGCGACAACTCTATGGTATTGGCCTAACTTTCTTAAGAAATATTTCCACTAAGTTGTACAGACTTGTATGTATTTCCTCTTTGACGAGTTAGTGTTTTCTTGTTGGACATATTTATTTGATCGTTTGCTATTAATCTTAATCAATAAAGAAACCATAGTAAGAGAGCCTCTGCTTAGATCCGACTACAGTTCAAAATTGTCGATTTGATGGTACAAAAAATCTTAACCCTTAATCTTAACTTTCAAAACGATTACGATTCACAATTCATGATGGTTTAAGATTATTATTTATATTTTATTTTATTAAAAAATTTATGACAACAACAACCAAGTCTTATTTATAATTAAAAATGTATAAATTTGAAAAAAAAGAGAACCATTTAAAAAAATTATCTAATGATTTTTAAAAAATAACCGCTGGTCTGACAGCCTTAGGAATACCAACTCTGGCTTCCTTAAGGGGATTAGGAAAGAGAGAACTTCCCGGTGTAATAAGTCCTTGAAGTTGTAAAAGTTAATGGAGTTAGGTTTTTGTTCAAGCTGTTGCTGAGAAGAGAGAGTTCTCATATGTATTAAAAGTCATATAACCACTCTTTTCTCTGGCCTGGAGGAATCTAAACAACCATCTCTTTTTTCTCTCTCCTCCAATCCAGCCTCTCTCGTGAGTCAAATTTTGGCAAGTAGGATCATGGGTTTGATGTTCATATTTTCAATTGAACTATGGGAATTTGCTTATGCCTAAATCATGACAAGGATTGGCAACCACATTTACCTGTCTTCCTCATCAGTAATGGTTGTGATTGCCTTTGTACTTCTAGCCGAGGTAAAAAAGGAAAGAAAAATCATCTTGCAATATCATGTAAATTGTCTGCACCCACACTGTATAAGTGGGCAGTATTTGACAATAGAGAAATGATGATATCAAAGAGGAAAAGGTAGGGAACCTATTGCTGGAGAGATTGTGGGTTGTCTTCTGTTGCAATGCAAGCAAGACCTGGAATCCAGACTTACGAGAGAGATAAAAGAAAATCTATTTAAAAAGTTTGAATCTTTCTGTATATGTGCTTTGTGATCAACTATATATGTATGTACTGGTCACTCAGCAAGTGCTAACTAGTTTCTAAAACTATGCTTTTAAGTGTACTTTGCTATGGATAGACGTCTAAAATTCATGGTCTCATCTCACTGATATCTTTCAATTTCCAATTCACTTTTGTTTCTTTTATCATACTTAGTGTTAAATTTTTTGGTGCCTGCCACATTTCCACCTATATTCCTTCAATTTAAAACATTGATATCCATTTGGTTCTGTACAGATATTAGATGATGATGGCATTGCTGCTCCTGGGGAGATAATTCGGAACAATGACATTTATGTCAACAAAAAAACTCCAATAAAGACAAGGGGGGAAACTGGTGGTTCAACGAGTTTAAAAGATGAGTAAGCAATACTTCCCTACAATTTCAAGAAGTGCCAAGAGATGATAATGTGGTATTCCTTCTGTTCCAGAGAGTACCGAGACACACCTGCTGTGTACAAAGGCCCTGAAGGTGAAACTTGTGTGGTTGATCGCGTGATGCTTTGGTCGGATACTAGTAACAGATTATGTATCAAATGTATCGTCCGCCACAATCGGAGGCCAGAGGTGAGTTTATTAGCTGAATGCTCAAGAGCCATATTTTATTGTCAAACTGATCAACTTTTCTCATCACATATAGCCCGTTAAAGGAATTTTGTATATGAATGTAGCTTACTGAAATTCATTAGCAGTAGTTAGATAATTCATACAACTACCTTTTATAACATTGTATCATGAAAATCCACAAAAAGTAGTTAGATAATTAATACAACCATCTTATCTGGCATAATAATCATCAAATGTATCATTATTTTTCAATGAACATCTTGCACTGAGGAAAGGATAGGCGTTTGATTTGTAAACTTATGACACACTATTTGATTCTAAAGTTGTCAAGCAATTTCCACCCAGTTTTGAACCATGTAGAAGGTTAGGAATCTGTCTATATAGTTTTCTTTACCATCATCATTAAGTCATGGGTATGCCAACTATTTGTGGTCAACTTGCTGGATGTTATTTCAAATTGAGCTCTATTGAAAACTATATCACTAGTGTATTGTTCTTTCTATAACATTTGAAATTATTCCTTCTCTAGATAGGGGATAAATTTAGTAGCAGACATGGACAAAAAGGTGTTTGTGGTATCATAGTTCAGCAGGAAGATTTGCCATTTTCGGAGCGTGGGATATGCCCTGATTTAATTATGAATCCGCATGGATTTCTTAGGTATGAATTGTATTCCATTCTCGTTTGCAGTTTAGAGCTTTTCAATATTTTATAAGGAACAACTATTTGGTATGTCTAAAGCTACTGCCATATTCATGCACAATTACATTCATTGTTCTGTAGTCTGATATAGTAGTTATTGTTTTTTTTCCTAGTGGTTTATCTAGGCATTTTCACTTATCAATTCTTTATTTGGATCTGAGAATAATCTCGTTTTTAATATAATCCTTTTTGAAACAAGGGTTGGTTTATTAAATAAGTAAAAGATGGTTGACTATTTGTTGATCCCTTCACTAAGTAAAAGAAATGTCTTTCTTTTGCTATCTATTTTGTGTTCAAAGTGTGTAATTTTGACTATTCAGCATAAGATATGTTGAGCGAGTTTGAGAAGAATTATGGTAAGGTCATGTATCTTCCTTGGATGCTAATCTAATAGACTTTGTTCTGTGAAATTTTTGTACTCGCCCAACTTAGTGCATCACTGCTGCAATTTGCTCATTAGGTCCATCTCTCATTTGATGTGACACTTACAGTTGTATGCAATGACCTGTGTTACAATATAATGTGGAGTCACAATCTGTTGTACATGGATCGAAGGAGATTTCCATGTTCTATTACATAGACAATCCTATCTCCAAGCTTATCTTTCCTGTAGATTGCGAGGGTTGGAAATCTGGAGAAGTGTGAAACTTTTTAAGGTTTTAGTTATGACAGTTATATTAAACTTGTGGTGTATGACTTGCCACGTCACAGTTGTAATGCCTAGTTGCTCAGCAACAGGAATACATCTGCTTAGACATCGTCGGCATTCGGTAACAATTGCAGTGACCTAGTTGTACTAGTCATAGTGGTTACTTGAGTGCCACTCTAGGCTAGACTATGAAGTGTGTCACAACTAGCAAAAGTGTGTCACAACTAGCAAACTTGCTCACAAAAGGATTTGGCATTCCTTAGTTTCACACATTAATTAACAAGTTGAGGATGGACAATGTCTATTCACCACCTTCAGAGGGAGTTTCAGAAAATAGTATCAATCAGAGGGATTAATTTGTGGCTATTTCTCGGGGATTCATTTGGTATTTGGTTAATTATTTATGGGTAGTATTCTCGTCTATTATATGAATTCCTAATTAAAGGGTTTGCTTTTTCCTCTTTCTTTTTTCCTTTTTCCTTTTTTCTAAAATTTCTTTATGCCTTTTGATGTAGAAGAGAAATGCAAAAATTTCTTCTCTCAGCTTTTCTCATTCATCATACAATTCTTTTGATATTCATATTTATATTTGTTGTAGAGATTATATTAGTATTCTCCCAAAATTTCTATCATTGATTTTCCTATTATTGCTTGAAATCTCCTCATAGTTTGGAATATAGATTTACACCTTCAAAACATAATTACTGGCTCTAACATCAGTTGCAATTATTAGTGGGATGACAATAGGCAAAATGCTTGAGCTTATTGGTGGAAAATCTGGAGTTTCTTCTGGTCGATTTCATTATGGTAATGCATTTGGAGAACCTAGTGACCATGATGATAAGGTTGAAGACATAAGGTGTGTTTCCTTTTAATACTATAGATTTCTGGCCATGACCATGTACTTACACATTTTGTAAAATTCCAGCAATACACTTGTGAAGCATGGATTTAGCTATAGTGGCAAAGATTTCCTCTACTCAGGTATGTTTTTTCTTATAAGAAATTACTTCAAGATTTGAGTTTGTTTTATCAATAGTTTATATAAAGTAAATACAATTTGGAAGGAACTTGATGAGTTTTTATCTATTTTGATATCAAGCCTTTCATAATACTGTCTTGATTTGCATGAGCCTACAAGTTGCTTGGGTTTGTCTTGCAAACCTTTATGTAATTTGATAGCTAAGGTGAAAAGGTCCGTGATCTGGCTCATGAAAAAAATGGAGGAGCTTGAGTTGGCCTCAAAATGAATACAATGCACATCCATTTGTGTATATTCATTCAAGTCTGTGTCTGCTCTATGTTTTTTTTTTTTTTTTGTCTATATTCAGGAGTCTCATGACCTTTTCCTTATCTGTTATTTCAACTTGTTCTGCTGATCAGAAAATATTTGACATGTAATTTGAATGTTCCAGGCATTACAGGCTTTCCATTACAAGCATACATTTTCATGGGGCCAATCTACTATCAGAAGTTGAAACATATGGTAATTGTACACCTATATTTCATTTCTCATTTGTCCTCCTTGCAAAGAGATTTGGCAAACTTTCAATGAGATTATCTTGTTCTGAAATGTTTCTCTGCTATCAAAATGTTTTTGTCATTCATGGTCTGTGCAATGTTGTTGTTAGGTGTCAACTATGTTACTGAATATCGCTTAGTAAACCAAAAACTTTATTTCTATCATCATCCTTGGAACTATAAATTTTGATTGCCTTGTTAATCCTAAGACAGTTTTAAGGACTAATAGAATTCTGTTTGTTGTCAACAAGTCATCTGAGGGTTGTATGAAGTGGGATCAAGTGTTTAAAGAAGCACAAGAAAAAAAATTAGGGAATCAGATTCTCAAACATGTCAGAGTCTTATTGGAAATGCTACACAGAAATACATTTTTGATACTACACTGAAACATCTTCTAGTCCAGTATGAGTTGAATGTGTGATCTTAACTATAGGAGAAAAATCATGAAGATAATCAACACCATAAGTTTGTGTGTATGTCTTCACCTTGAATCGAGCCCTTGATTGGTTTACAATACTTCTGAATTCTGATGATGTTTGCATAATAAACAACATTTCGACCTGTGGATTTATCGGGAGGATGGAAGAGAAATTAGTTCCAAAATGTCATTGAGGATGACAAGTAAAAAAAAAAAAATGTGGAATCATGTGTGTACTTTTTGTAGTAGTGCATTTGTAAGTTTATTTTCTAAGAACAATGGGACGGTCTAAACCAAAGGTAGCTCAGGGACTAGAGTTGGCGACAACGAGGGTAGCAGAATCTCAAGTGGTTGTTACATGCTTAGCTCCTGTAAGTTTGCATTGTTTTAGGTTCTGTCGTTAGTGTGGGGAAGAAAATGAAATAGGAGCACACAATGGAGTAGGCACTATTGAATCCGACGATAAAGTAGGAACATGAAACATTTTCATAACAAACTTAGAAATATTTGGTATGATGGAAAATAAAGGAGTGGATTCGAAGAAGAAGGTTATCTCTACAATGCAAAGATAAAGACACATTGCAACTCACAAAAATAGCAGCAATAGGCCTTCTACATGTAAGAATAGCCACTTATTGATCAGGCAGAAATTGTTATTACCTTGCAAGGACAAGACAGCTGCATGCTATTGTCGTCTGGTCTGGTCTTGGTTCTCAAATTGTATTTTGAACATGGTATCTACTTATTATAACAAGCGTATATCTAGTTTATGTGAGTAGCCCTGAATATCCTATTCAGGATCCATTTCCTATGATTTTCGGAGTTTTTTTATTAGCTCGTTTTTTGATCATGTCTGTACGTTTGTCATAATAGAAATTTCATATTAGCTTTAGCATATTTTATTTGGACATGTAGGTTAATATGGAACCTTAAATAAGTATATATATCTTTTACTTGCTGAGAAATGCCATATTTATTGTGAGATTGTTATACAATGTCAAATTCCTGCTCGTTATTCATATCTACTGAAGAATATATCCAAATATGTAACCATGAAATATCAATCATTTTGATGGTATTCCAACATAGACTTTTTGGTAAATAATGTCCATCGTCTTCTTGACCTACAGGTAATTGATAAAATGCATGCTCGCGCTACAGGGCCTCGTGTGATACTGACTAGACAACCTACTGCAGGAAGAAGCCAAGATGGAGGTTGTTGATCATAATCATGTTTGAAACTGACAACAAATGTTGGCGGCTTTAATCTTCAACTAAAATTTTCTTTATTGTTTCCTTTTGCAGGACTGCGTCTAGGAGAAATGGAACGTGACTGTTTGATAGCATATGGTGCGAGTATGGTGATATTTGAACGTTTGATGTTGTCCAGTGACCCATACGAAGTTCAGGTACTTGAACAAGCTGAATGCCCATTGGATCGGTATTAGTCTATTGAAACTTGCGCTCAGTGATTTTCTACGTTAAATGAGGTTTATTTTCCCAGTTATTCTCAGTTTTTGAGAAGTTTGTTTTCAATTATTATTTTCATTAATGAAAGCTCATTTTTTCCTATTGTCTAACGATGCTGCAACCTTATTATATGCATTATCAGAATGCTTCTAGTGCCTTGTAGGACTTCATCATCCAACCAAGTATACGAGTATGAATAAACAGGACAAAATAACTGGCCACTTGAGCAAATTCCTAGAATAGATTTGCAGGCACATCGGAAGGATGTTATCGAACTTGTGGGTTGACTTGGTTTTGGTAGGG
>JBBUKS010015946.1:0-11957 GCA_038050645.1 Hedychium gardnerianum | reverse complement strand
ATATATATATATATATATATATATAGTACCTTCATTTGAATTTCTTTGATCTTTATATTCATGTTTATCTCTGCCTTCAAATAATTATGTGTTGCTTTCTGTTTGAAAGAAAAGTTCACTGTGATGACCAACCTTGGTCCTTAGATGACAAAAATAATGATCTGGTAGTCTATTTTCTCTGAATCAGGCTGGTCTTCCTGATGGTGTTCTCAATGTGGTATCTGGATTTGGTCCAACTGCTGGTGCGGCTCTTGCGAGTCACATGGATGTTGACAAGGTGGCAAAAATTCTATTTCTTATTTTATGAATTTGAACATATAAGTATAAGGAATTTGATAAAACTATCTAGTATTCGAACTTGTATAATATCCCTGATGACACTTACTGCTAATTTTTATCTTGATGAAAGATTGGCATGAGATTCCAATTCTGCAGTTTGTTTGTTCATTTTTTTAAATAGAAACCGTCTTTATTAACCATGGATCATATCCTGCATTTCTGATAGTCATTTCTTCATCATCTATTTGAAGAATTGACAATAGATATTGTTACAAAATTCAGCAGCTGTCTCCTTTTCAGGTGACTTAGCCATTCCACTTGGTGATACATTATACTTATGAGGAGACTTAGTTATTTCTCATCGCAATTATCCATCCACGCCCTTAAATGATATCATATTCATCGTTGAAAATCATTCCAATTTTTATTCTGTCAGTGGAAAAAACCATAAAATAAAATCCATCATTTCATTTGCTATTCCATTCTGATTTTAGATTTGACTATTTGTAAGAGTGGTCAACTATGTTACTTGGATTTCATCCACTGTCATTACACCTAATTTCCCCACATTGACACTTTATATTGGATTCACGACAGCTACTTAGGAGGATACAGAAGTGGCCACGACCTATATATGATTCCCCACGTGCTTTGGCAATGGATTATGTGAATCATAAGGTGTTGGTTCCACCGATATGCATATCCTAGACTCCATGCACTATGATGAGGGGATAAAGGCTTCGTGTTCTTCTTCTTTGTTTTTTCATGTTTCTTGCCTCTTACAACTCGATGGAGCTTGTCCAACTCCTGACACAGTGACCTTGTGATTAAATCCTACTGAAAATGATGTTGTCGATCGCATTTCTGATCCTCAAGTCCACAATATAAGACAAGATTTTACCATGTTGGTTTAAGGAGTAATTGCTAAGTGGCAAAACAAGGTGTGGATTATTCAGAACTCGATTCAAGGAGACCACTCGATTGGAAACTACTAGCTTCAATCGGTAGCATTTGAAGCTAAAGTAGGTGAAGATTCTCACATATTCAAGAGAATGGATTAAAGATCAATAAAAGAGCAGAATATTATATTTTAATAGTTGCATCACTAACATAATTGTCTGAAGGTTTCTGGGATTGACTTTGAAATATGATTCTTTTATAATCTGACCTTTGCCTCTAATATTTGATCAGCTTGCTTTTACTGGATCTACCAGTACCGGAAAAATTGTACTCGAACTGGCTGCGAGGAGCAATCTTAAGCCTGTGACTCTTGAGCTCGGGGGAAAGTCTCCTATGATCATAATGGACGATGCCGATATTGACCAGGCTGTGGAGCTTGCACACTTTGCTTTATTCTTTAACCAGGTTCTTCATATCAACTGAATGTAGCAAAATGTCGTATCTCTTTGGAGACATTTTCTGTTAATGTAGATTGTCTTCGACAGGGACAATGCTGCTGTGCTGGGTCTCGTACATTTGTGCACGAGCGTGTATACGATGAGTTTGTAGAAAAAGCTAAAGCCCGTGCTCTAAAGCGCGTTGTTGGTGATCCCTTCAAAAAGGGTGTTGAGCAAGGCCCTCAGGTATTACTCCTTTTTATCGCTATTGTTCTCAAAAGAATCTCCCTTTTACTTAATCCATTTTCTTCGCAAATCTACCGAATAACTAGTCATTATTTACTTATTTTTTCTCAGATTGACGAGGAACAATTCAACAAGATCTTGCACTACATAAAATGTGGAGTTGACGATGGCGCCACCCTCGAGGCAGGAGGCGACCGTCTAGGTACCAAAGGCTATTACATTCGGCCTACTATCTTCAGCAATGTAGAGGTATTGCTTACCATCTACTGGTACATAATTCCATAAAGTTACGTGTGCATGAATCTCAAATCGCATTGCAATATTGGATTCTTCTAGGACGGGATGACGATAGCGAAAGAAGAGATCTTTGGCCCAGTTCAGTCGATCCTTAAGTTCAAGTAAGTACACTATCGCAAAAGATGTGAGCCTAGAATTTGTTTACAGCATGCTCATGCTGGTTTTGTTCATAACAGGGATCTTGATGAGGTCATTCGAAGGGCGAATAATAGTCGCTACGGCCTTGCTGCCGGAGTGTTTACTAACAATCTCGATACCGCAAACACCTTGACTCGCGCCTTGAGAGCTGGATCTATTTGGATCAACTGTTTCGATGTCTTTGACGCTGCAATTCCCTTCGGTGGCTACAAGATGAGCGGCCACGGACGGGAGAAGGGAATCGAAAGTCTCAAGAACTACTTGCAGGTCAAGGCAGTTGTCACTCCCTTAAAGAACCCTGCGTGGTTGTGAACATCAATCTAGTTAAGCAGATCTTGTTGCTGGTGTTTAATTTGAAGGAAGACATATTTCGATAGCTCTGATGAGTCTAATTGACAACTTTGATAATAAGTTCGAGCTGTTTAATAGCAATTGTCTTGCAGTTTCTAAAGTCATTAAGATTAATAAATAGAATTATTATTATTATTTTTTTATGAAATTAAAATGAATTATTATACAATTCCAATTATTACAAGTATGCTAAAATTACAATTAGCTATACACAAATTTTAATTTGTTTTGATCACACATGTGTGTTTCGAGCCTATACGTGCTGTGATAAGGTATAATATTAATTAGGGGAGTTGCTTTATCTTGAATTAGATAGTCGTGTAAAAGAGCAAAGCAAACACTTTTCAATTAGAGGAATGACTCCCTCTTACGGGGGAGTTCTTGATGTTTTTGATCTAAGATAAATCTCTATTAACATTTAATGTAACTTAATTAATCATTTTTTTTTCTTGGTGTGTTTTTTGTGAATCTAAAATTTATTTCTTGGATACAAGTTGGGCACTACTCGAGGTCAAGTCGAGCCACAATCGAAGAATCAAGTCTAAGTATTTATGTGGATGTACTAGTTTCTTGTGGACCTTGTGTTTAGAATCCATGCTTTTCGGGCACTTAATAGGTTTGTATACTCCATGTCGATTGGAATTGTCATTCAATTGACTCAGTCAAAATAAAATCTTTTTATTTGTGAGTTGTTTATCTTGAGTCGATTAAACATATCAATTAATTGACTGTACTGTTGGTTGATTGAGTCATCAATTTCGACCTAAAACATTTATTGTATTGAACACTCAAAACACTCAAAACACATGTCACCTATAGTTTCTCACAACTCACATGTTAAGAAATCTTACTTTTAGAATTTTTACTGTATTGAATATCTGATCTCAATCTATTATAACTTCTCATCTATCAAGAGACTTCGCTTTCAAATCTCTCTCTTTTGCCAATATCAGTTGAACTTCTTTACCTTCTAGCACCTTCTGAGTTCCTTTTTTGCCAAGTATTTAATCTTCAACTTGAACTCCCTTTTTTGTCAACCCTCATTAGATTCATCAATTATAATTACAATTTCAATGTAAAGTAATTCATGATATATATTGAAGTAGAAAACAGTATAAAAATAGAGAAAACCAAAATGTGATGAATTATTTAATATTAAACATTTTTGTGGCATAGCCACTACAATCTTATAAACACATCATAGATATTTCTAGAATAACATTAGTTATTACAAAAATAAATTGATCATAAATAATTAGATTCATGAAACCTCATAATGCATGCATCTATTTTAATTCTATGCATGCATGTGCATTAATTTTCAAAGTTAATTTTTAACACTCTTTTAATTTTGAGAGATCTAATACTCCAAGTTTTTCACGTAAGTAGAGAAATTTTTTGGTTGAAAATGACTTTGTGAAGATATCAGCTACTTGATCTCCAGATTTGTAAAAAGCCAATTCAATTTCTCCTTTGCTTACTAACTCTATGATGAAGTGATGTCGTAACTCGATGTGTTGTGCGATTGTGAAAAACAGGGTCTTGGTCATTGCAATAGTAGACATATTGTCACATAAGAGTATGGTTGGTGCAAATTATTCTTGCTTCATATCCTTGAGAATTCTCCTTAACCAGAAAGCTTCACATGCTGATATATACTCAACCTCGGCAGAAGACATAGCCACAGTATTTTGCTTCTTTGATGACTAAGAAATAGACTTTGTTCCTATGAAGAAAATATAGTCTGATGTACTCTTGCGATCATCTATTGAACCTGCCCAATCACTATCAGAAAAATCATGCAATTCACTATCTTTTTTAGCTTCAAATATTAGTCCATAATTCTTAGTTCCTAGCACATATCTAAGAATATGTTTAGCTTCAACAAGATAAGTTTACTAGGCTCACTCATAAATCTTGAGACAATGCCAACAACGTACATAATGTCCAGTCTTGTATTTGTTAGATAAATGAGTGATCCAACAAGTTTTCTGTAGATGATTTCATTAACCTTCTTAGCTCCATCATTTTTTGAAAGCTTATCATTGACTACCATAGGAGTATATGAGGCTTTGCAACAAGTCACGTTGAATTTCTTCATCAAATCAACAACATATTTTTCTTGAGAGACAAAGATTCTCCTATTCTCTTGCTTCACTTGCATCCCAAGAAAATATTTCATAAGCCCTAGATATGTCATCTCAAATTGGCTCATCATAGTTTTCTTAAAATCTTCAATCATCATGAGATCATTGCCAATATATATCAAATCATCAATATAAAGGCATGCTATAAGAAAATTTATTGCACCATTTTTCTTCACATACAATGATGGCTCACCGGACTTCTTTGGAATCCATTTTTCTGAAAATAATTATCAATTTTGTTATTCCATGCTTGTGGAGTTTGCTTTAACCCATAAAGAGCTTTTTGAAGTGGATATACTATATTTTCTTGACCTGTGATTTCATATCCTTGTGGTCGATGAACATATACTTCTTCTTCAATTTCTCCATTAAAAAACATAGATTTAACATCTAGTTGATATATCAACAACTTGAGTTGAGCGGCAAGAGCCATAAATGTCTGAATAGTTTCCATGCGAACAACTGGTGCAAATGTCTCGCCAAAGTCAATTCTGGACTGTTGAGCATAACCCTTGGCAATAATGCGAGCTTTATGCTTTTGAATAGAGCCATCTTCGTTGTACTTAGTCTTGAAGACCCATGTTAAGCCGATAATGTCTTTGGATGGTGGCTCTACATACTTTCTTTCCTGATAGCAAATACCCTCTTCCAATACGCTCCAAGTCAAGTTCCAATTTTTGATGGAGAGCACTATGATTATTGGAGTAGTCAAATGTAATCATTTTTCATCTCACATGATCTCTGGGAAGTAATTGAACAAAGTTACGAAGAACCGCCAACGACTCCTCTAACATGGACAAATGCTCAACAACGACAATATAAGGAGAATATCAGAAAGGATGCAAATGCACTACGATACATTTAGCAAGGATTGAGCAAGTCAATTTTTCCTCTTGGTTTTTGCATAAAAAGGCTAAGGATGCTTGAGAAGTTCTAAACAAAGAATTTCAAGGTTCAAAGAAAGTCACTGCCATCAAATTACGAATTTTATGGACCTATTTTGATAATTTGTCCACGAAAGAAACTAAAAGGGTACGTGATTTTTTTGTTTTTTGTTTTCAAAAATGACTGAGATAGTTAATTTGATTAGAAGTTGTGGTGACACTATTGAAGAAAAGAAAATAGTTGACAAAATTTTAAGGATTTTACCACAAAAATTTTAACATGTTGTTACTGTCATTGAGGAATCTAAAGATTTATCTACACTCACTATGTATAAACTAATGAGTTCTCTCAAAGCTCATGAGAATAAAATGACATTGGTTATTACAAAAATAAATTAATCATAAATAATTAGGTGCATGAAATCTCACAATGCATGCATCCGTTTTAATTCTATGCATGCATGTGCATTAATTTTCAAAAATAACTTTTAACACTCCCTCTTAATTTTGAAGGATCTAATAATGTGAGCTTATCTTAAACCTTTTGTCATAAACATTAAAATCATATGGTTGAATTCGACCACTTGGAGCATGATTGTACTAACAATTTCTTAGTTGAGTACATGTCTAAGGAAAAGTCTAGTCAAAATTCAAGATTACAAGTCTCTTGTAACCTTTCACATCTCACATGCCAAAAGGCTTTATTTTCAGCCTACTTCTATTTGCTAGGAGTCTCACCTTTGGGACTTCTTCCATTTATCAAGAGACCTTGCTTCTTTGTCTTCCTTTGTTTGCTAATAGTCTTATCTCTAGGGCTTCTTTTGTTTGCCATGACGTCTCACCTCTAGGTTTTTCTTCATTGTTTAAATTAATCTTGACTTCTTATCTGTCAACTATTATTGAATTTCTCTATCTGCGAAGCGATCAACTTTGATCTACTTGAATTATATATATATATATATAATTTTTCCATCCGTTAAATATTCAATAAACCTTGAGCTACTTAGATTTTTAAAACTCACTGCACTTGCAACTATGTATCAAGTTTTTTTATACTTGTTGCACACTTAATAAAACTTATCATCAAACAAAATATTGGCATAACTTAAACCCTTCATTAAACATAATAAAATCACTTGGTCAAATATGATCATTTGAGTCATGATTGCAATAACAATTTCTCCAATTTTATATTTATATTTGACAACTTATCTAAGTTAGGATAATGTATGTATAATTGAGTTACAATCATTATTGTTGTTGTTATTTGAGTTATTATTCCAATTTTTAACATTCTTCCTCAACCTTAATCCCTATAAAATATTGTTCCCCTTTGGTCCATGGGGCATCCCTAATAATTGAATCACACTCCCTTACTATACACATGGCTACCCTACAAGAATAACAAAGCATGGGTTCATGTCTTCAACATTCATCCCCCTCCAACATTTATCATTTAGAAGAGGAAAAGAAACATTTTATTTCAAGAAAATATGTCACAAAAATACAAATTTCCCTGAAGAAAAGGTTTTCTTTTGAATCTTATTAATTGATGGATTTGGAATATTCCATGTGGCTTATTACACTTGTGTGGATGTGATCCATCTAGCCAACCACAATTTACTTCTATCCACAAATTCTCACTTCAGTCCCTTTCACTGAAATCCAATTCACAACCACCAAAGCTTTGAGAAGTACAATTTACAGAACTTTGTCAAACTCGAGAACAAGTTAAACCGTCAAACAAGTCAAGTTGATTGAGATGTTTTGCTACTATCTTAATTGTTCGGATTAGTTCATACACAAAAGGAGAAAAAGCATTTAGATTTGTTAGATTAACAGCCTTAATTACTATCTCTAAGTTTTTCTGGATATCAGTTTTTTAGTTTGATTCCGAGTAGAAAACTGATACATTCATGATCTTTGCAGCATGCATTCATGAGCTCAATAGTTTAGTCCAAAGCAGAGATTTTTGATAATCTAATGGTCCATTTCCCGCATTAAAGGAGCACCAACGTATCATTTTTTTCTTCCTGTTAAAAGTCTACAAAGGAAGTTGCATGGATTTTTTCGTTTCCTCCATTGTAATTTTTCTTCTTTTCTTACGTCCTGTCAATGTTAGGTCATCAGCGCAGAAGCCTTCTCTTTCTCTTTTCCTTGTGTCCAGAGGCTACCAGAAGCCATTTTTGTTCTGGCACACCATAAAAGTTCGATTCTTTGCGTCCAGAAGAGGATCGGTTAGTGGTGGAACACAAGAGGAACAGAATGCAGAAACCTCAAGGCAATAACTGCTATGATTCTTCTTTTGGTGTTGTAAATATCTTGGGCATGGCTTCTGTTTGATTCCTACTCTGTCACTTGTTGCTGTGGCCGAACCTTCTTCCGCTTCCAAGAATATTGGTTATCGGCTTCTCCTTTGTATCTGTGCGGCAAACTAACTCTGCTTCGAGGAGTATGCGATTCTGAGTTCGACGGCGCGCACTATGGATCTCGAGGCCGGTTCCTACATCAACCCTGCCAAGGTGAGTGGCGGCGGTTAGCTTCTCGGTGGTAAAGTTTGGACCTTGAATCGCCTCCGTAAAGTTTTGGCTTTGTTGAGTTCGGATTTCGAGGTTGATTGAGCACGGAGGGTCTTGTTTGGAGTTTAAGCTACAAGCCCAGAGTTCTTCAGTAGCTTCTTGGGCGTTTCTTTTCTCCTCCTCCTCCTTCTCTAGTCTGGAAGTTAAATCTTTTGATTTCCCCCTTTGAGCTAAAATTTGAGTTTGTTCGTTTGGTTTTCTGCTTGCAACTTGCTCATTTCGTCTCCAAGCTAAGATCTTGTAAAATTTTCATCCTTGTTGTTGCTTAAAGAGGGAACTGTACTTGCTACTTAAACTGCAGAGACAAACTTGGAGTTCAGTGCTAATGCTTGCTTACCAGAGCCTTGGTGTGGTCTATGGCGATCTTAGCACTTCGCCTCTCTATGTGTATAAGAACACCTTTGCTGATGATATCAAGCACTCCGAGAGCAATGATGAAATTTATGGCGTGCTATCCTGTGTTTTTTGGACCCTCACCATCATCCCCCTTCTCAAGTATGTCCTCATCGTCCTCCAAGCTGATGACAATGGCGAGGGCGGCACGTTCGCTCTCTACTCGCTCCTTGTTCGCCATGCTCGCGTTGGATTCATACCGAACGGGCAGGTTGCTGATGAGGAGCTGATGGCCTATAAAAAGAAGGATGATCACTTCCACCTACTTAATCTTTCTGCCTCATCTTATGGCGGCGATACGTATACTGCATCATGGATGAGGAGGCTGCTGGAGAAGCACAAGAACTCACAGCGTGTTTTACTGTTTCTTGCTTTGCTTGGGACATGCATGGTCATTGGTGATGGTGTCCTCACCCCAGCAATCTCTGGTATTGCTGTGTTTTTATGATCTATCGTTGCTTCTTTTGGTACTTAATTGATTTGTTATGTTCTGAATTCGATATTTGGTGTAGTCTTCTCTGCGATCTCAGGGCTTGAGCTTTCAATGTCAAGGGAGCATCACAAATGTAAGCAACTTCTCTAAATCAAGACCTTTTGTTTAGAATTGTCGGTAACACACTTAACTTGCTTCTGTTATATGGTATGTGTCTTTGTTTCTGACTTGTAGATAAAAATACATTTGTCTATTCTAATTCTATTTATTTATTTTTGGTTTTGATTTGCATTTGCGGAAACAACCTCTTGCAATGCAGGATAAGATTGCGTACAATAGATCCTTCTCCAAGACTCTGCATTGGCGGAAGTTTTGTGCACCGGGCGGGCTGTCCTTTTATTGAGTTTGAATTTGATCGTGTAAATATGAATTGGTTTTCTAGGATCCTAGGAAGCAAGGATTTGTAAAACAAGTTTCATTACATGGTTGGTACATGTGCTTTGCATGTTTTTATCAAAACTATCATGTACTCTTGATAATAGTAACAAATGTATCATTAGTTTCTTTCCATCCAGTTGTTAAGTTAATGATAATCATCGTGCCGACTCATTACCATATCTACATCAACCGCCAAGTCTTTGTATGACAATGTCTCACTCTTAATAAAACTCAATCACCTCAGCCATCCAGTTTTTATTCCAAAATCTAGACTATCAATTTAGAACCAAAACCTACTCTTCCTTCCCTTACCCTATCGTCCAATTGTTAGGATTTGATTTAATTGGAGACTTCTTCACAAAAATGCATCATGTTTTAGTTATTATTTGTCATGTCTGAGCACTATGTTTTATTTTCTGATAGCCAAGCTCGATAGAATGGGCTTTCTTTTTGTCTTATGTCTTATGTGATTCTCTGTTAATTTATTTCTTACATTGATTGTTGGTTCGGTGGCTTTTATATGAATATTACTTTCTCTCATGATTCTTTGTTACAGATGTTGAGCTTCCTGTTGCATGTTTCATACTGCTCTGCTTGTTCGCGCTGCAACATTTTGGCACTCACCGACTAGGTTTTCTGTTTGCACCAATCGTCATGATTTGGCTTTTATGCATTAGTGCCATTGGGGCTTATAATATTGTTCATTGGAATCCTCATGTATATCGAGCCCTTTCCCCATACTATATGTTCAAGTTCTTGAAGAAGACTAGAAGAGGCGGCTGGATGTCATTAGGTGGCGTTCTCTTATGCATAACAGGTTTGTAGAAGGTATCTATCATCCACATATAGATTTCTTTACCATGAACTGCCTTTGTTTAAGAAATTTTCTTTTATAGGTTCTGAAGCAATGTATGCAGATCTGGGGCATTTTTCACAGTCATCAGTAAAGGTACTTTACTACCGACACCTAGTATTATTTAATATGAAGGTGTTTAGTTATTTTTTGCCAGTATATGCCTCTATTTTCCGGTAGTATCTTTCATCTTTATGCTTTTAGTTGGAATAAGTTCTTCTCAAACAATGCTGATATTAGTTCTTCTCACATTTGTAATTATTCATTTGTTTGGACCAAGGGTTAGAATATCGTTCCAATGTTGGATATTGGTGAGCTGTCTAGAACAGTAAGGGTTTTTGATGCAGGGCAGAATAACAATTATTCTGGAGGCGGAAGTTTAAAGAGGAATTGTAGAGAAGACAAGAAACAAGAAATTGACAAACGAAGAAAAGCCGCCGTCTCTAGGTTTAATCAAATAAAATTTGATTCAAAATAATAGATAATCCCTTAACATCAACTAAACAATTGTTTAAATAGATCCAAAACCCTAAAATGCAAAAAGACGAAAATAAAAATCTTAACAAGAAAAGGAAAAAATCTTTGGAGCCTCCGAAAATGTCTTAAAACAATATTTTTTAGGGATTGGACTGTTATGAGTTTAACCTATAACCAATTATAGAATGAGCTTCGATTTGACGGGTAGTACGTCTCTCGTTCAATCCGAATTAAAAGTTATGACTTATCGAGCTCGAATCCTCCTTTTCAATGCTGACACCTACAAGTGATCTTAGCATCGGTGCTAGTTAGCACCGATTAGAAGAAGAATAGCTTATTTGTATTTTTGCCACTGTTCCTGTGATGTCCTGCATGAGTTAGGCTTACCACGAAGCTAGATGCGCTCATGAGTGTGAACTGCAATAATGTCAAGAGAATAAATATAGACAAGTGTCAACCAAAGTAACTATATGAGCAAATCTCAAATAATAACCTGTAAGTCAAAAACTCTAGAACGCAAGTATAAAATACAAAATGGGTATAAGAGGAAAGTGTATGATAAAAAGTATATCTCATAAAAGAATCTAAAGAGTTACCATGATTTTTGCCAACTTAGCAACATTAATCTTTCATCACCAATTTCTTTTAAATTTTCTCTTAGACAGTTTCAACATTTTTTGTGTTTTCTCTTTTATACTTTTATAAGTATTCTTGATTTAATTTTATCAATAAATTAACACATTTATACATCTTATATGGAGGTAGACAACCCATAATATGCCTAGTAAAAGATGCATCGTATAAGATGAATGACTTGTAATTCATCCAAAACTAAGTGCATTATAAACATATATGAGATGAACGACTTGCAATTCACTCAATTAAGATGGATTATATATATATATATATAATTTTAATATCCTGCACATCCTTATATGGGCGATCGTGGGCGACGGTTGATATGGCCACTTGACGTGGCGAAAACCAGGGTGTTTCTTCTTTCTCTTTTCTTCGTGTCGGAATATTTTTGCCCAGATTCTCTATATTTATTTTCTAAAACCTTTAAATCTCGCCGTCTCTCTTCCTCTCCTCTGTTTCTCTTGGG
>JBBUKS010015935.1:0-11959 GCA_038050645.1 Hedychium gardnerianum | reverse complement strand
TCAGTTAACCCTGCACACTTAGCTCAACGTGTTAAATAGTAACACTCTAACTTCAACCTGTTGTCATACATCAAAACTTTAGGGTAATAAGGAAATGAGCAAAATAACATTTATATTTATCAAAAATATTATTCTGTTCACCTCTTCATATGCATCACATGTGCACCAAATATAAAGAAACATATTTTTTTAAAGCAGGTTAAGAATTTAAGATTTAACAGAATATAATATATATATATATATATATATACTGTTTGATATTCTAGTTATCTTATGATGTTCACCTGTGTGTATCACGTGTACTTTTAAAAAAAATAACTTAAATATTATAATTTAAATTTTAAATTCTAAATCATCTAAGAAAAAAGAATTCTTTATGATGCATACAGATAAGTATCATAAAGTAAATATGTAATATTACCTTATGCTGCTTAAAAGTTTTTGAGGGTTTTTTAAATTTCTTTAGATTATATACTATGATTTAAATCTTAAATCTTAAATTTTAAATTCAAAACTTCAAAAAAAAATATACATAATAATATACACAAGATAAGCATCAGAGTAATATAATATATATATATAGAGAGTTTTGATAACCTATACATCTTATCCTGCACGACCATATACATATGCTGATGTGGCATAATCTTGATCATTGATCATATCACACATATTTTGATCAATGATGTACAGGTGGTCATCTCAGCAGGTACCTTGTACAGGATAAGATGTGTAGGCTAATAGAATTATATATATATATAATAAAAAAGCATAAACACTTTTAAAATTTTGGTTAAAATCGCTACTTTCACTTGGATGACATTAAATCGAGTCAAATGAGAAGGCTAACTAAATAAAAACTAAAATATTTTTTTCGAGAAAAATAAAACATTTAAGCCTCCAAAGACTCTTTTTCTTCATCTTTTTAAATTATATTTTAAAAAAGTTTTAAATAATTTTAACCTCTCATTTCAACTGACCATTAATTCTAGAAATGAAATTATAAATTATGTTTTTATATAGCATTGACTATCTTGCAAAGTTCTACAGCCTATTGAACTCGAAGGGGAAAATTCGAAGAGTTTAAAATAGAGAGCTCAAAAAGTTCAAAGTACTCCGAGCGGAAAACTCAAAGAACTAAATTTAAAATAGTCGATAGTATTTATCTATCGATCTCTAGAATTGACGATGTCTCAATCTAGTCCATGATAATGACTATCTTGAGAAATATAATAGTCTATTAAACTTAAAAGGAAGAACTAATGATGCTTAAATGTGAGAGCAAGAGAACTCAAAGATGATTATTTGTCAACCTTCACAAGTGTCAAATGTTGACCTAATTTGAGGGTAAAGTAATTAGTAGGGATGTCAATCTTAAAATATATTTTTCAATAATCTTAAATACAATTAAAAGAGAAATAAAAAAAAATAATTAATTAAAAATCCAATACAAAGGTCATCTATACTTGGACTTGTTATCTTTTACGCATCTCCAAGCTCTTTGGCCCTTCCTAGTTGGCCCCATCCGGATCCTTCCCTCCTCCTCAAAGATACCTTCCAAATAATCAATTCCCATAAAATTAATTATTAAATAAATAATTTCACATGTCTTATTCTAAACTTCAAAGGAGATTTTAATAGAGAAAGAAACTTCTAAATTTAATGTTGACCGTTGATAATTTATTTTTATTAATTAATCAACTAAAAAGGTCATTTTCCTATAAAAAAATTCCCATTAAAAATAATAAAAAAATTAATCACTAATTCCTTTTCCTACTTATAAAGCTCCGCCGTTTCCCTTCTCCGTTCAAAAGGAAAGGAAAGGAACGGAAAGGAAAGGAAAATTGACGCGTGCGATAATGCGACGGCCGGAAGAAGAAGAGGAGGAGGAAGAGAGAAGCTCGCCGGGGTGGCGGCGCATCCCCATCAACGACAACGCCGACCTGCTGGCCGAGATACTCGGCCGCCTCGACGGGCGCTCGCTGGCCGTGGCCGGGTGCGTCTGCCGCCTCTGGAGCTCGCTCGGCCGCCGGGAGGCCGTGTGGGAGGCCGTCTGCTACCGGCACGTGGCCGCCGCCGGCGGAGGAGGCGGGACCCGCTCCGTGGTGGCGGCCCTCGGCGGGTACCGCCGGCCGTACCGGCTCTGCATCGGGCCGGCGCTGGACCGGCTCGCCGGAGTCCGGCGGAGGCAGGGGCCGCCGGAGGGGGCGGCACGCCACGTGTCCCTCTCCCTGGCGCTCTCGCTGTTCTCCATCGACTGCTACGAGCGGCTGGGCGGCGGGGGCGGGAGGCAGCAGCAGCCGCCGCCGCGCCCGACGTCGCTGCTCTTCCTTGGCAAGCCCGTCGACGTGTCTTGATCGCCGCCGCTCTTCAACCTCGGAGAATTCTCCTCCGTTGGATTGGAGGAACGAGGGGATTTCGTTTCCTCTTTCTCCTATATATTTAATTATTGCAGGAAAAAAAAAGAAAATAATTTCCTAAATTGCCTTCTAAATTCCTGCCTCGATGTCTCATTTTTATGAGATTTTATGCTTATTTTTTTTTTGAAGAAAAAAATATCAGAAATTTCTACATAATAATAAGAGTCCAAATTTCGACATAAGTTGTGTTCGAAACAACCCAACTCCATCCTTATCAAACTAGGCATGACACACAAGCATAGGCTTGGCCAACTATCGATTTTAAAATCTATCAAATAAATTCAAAACACAACTTATATATACTCAAAAATCAATCTTTAAAATATTCATCCTATTTAAAATTCTATTTTCTCCTACTTATTCTTCTAAATACTTTATCATTTCACTTATAAAGGCATAATTCAATTGCTAGAAAGCAAAAGTGAATAAAAAGTATAAATGAAACACATCTTTCTATATTGTTTAAACAAATTACTTGTACATAAACTGCATTATTTAAAACGACGTTATGTATTATCATTAACATAAATACACCTGTTAATAATTAAGTTCCTATTCTATCCTATACACTTGTTACTATTCAAACTAACTAAATTAATCTTCGTAATTTACTTTTTTCATATATGTCCTGAGACAAATTAATAGAGACGTTGAGAACAAAAAATTTATCTTTTACCATCATTAACATAAATACACTTGAGATGAGCGTTTAGACCTTAATGCCACCATTAACATAAATACATGTCTTTCTTACTACATAAAAGCACATATGAAAAAGAATACTGTGAAGATTTAAAACAATAGGAGAGCCTCTGAATCAATATAGCTCACACATTGATATCATGATCTAGGAATCAAATAAGATAGTAAAAGAAACAAAGAGCAGGACAGTGATGATCATTCACTTCAGACTCTGAGCAGTGGAGGAAACTTGGAGAGCTAACATGGACTTGGTAGCTTTTCCATTCACATAGTGTTGCCTGCAGACGGGCATGTATACATCAGCCCCAGCAATGAGCTCGGTCTGGGTATCGTTCGTCTTCCTCAGTGTAAAGAAAGCACGCTTGCCGCAAATCTCGCATCGGGCTGTAAGCTTAGTGACAGAATCAGCAAGTGGAACAACATCAAGCACAGAGCCAAATCTCTTCCTGTCAAGGTAGGATCACAGAATAACTAGGAAAAGAACTTCCAAAATATTGACTACTTTAAGTTTAGATTAGAACAAATAGATGGAAATAATTCACATAGTTCGATTTGTTTCAACTGCAACATAGTATAGAGCGCACACAAACTGTTTCAAACCGAAGTGGATAACTCACCTTAAGTAGTCACCGTCAAGGCCTGCAACAACAATAATTTTCCCCTCGAGATCGGCGGCATTGCAGCAGAAATCATAGAGATCTTCGAAGAATTGGGCTTCATCAATACCTATTACGTTCAACTATCACGATGCAGTGTTAGCAGAAAAAAAAATTGGGAGTTTATGAACTGTAATAAAAATGCTCATTCAGACATTTCAAACATGCCCATGAACAATATAAATCCAGGTTAAAGATACTCTTTCGATAAACAATGTATTAGATGCATTACAGGCAACCATGCATCAAACTTCTCTCCTGCTTACACTATTTACAAGAATAAAGAGACAAGAATGGCATATTCAAGAAAATGATTTCTGAAAAATGTCAGAGCAAACAACTATGGAGAATGAACATAGATAAGTTAATATTTCAGTGATAAAATTGCTCAAATTGCTTTACTAAAACTTAAAAGCTGAAAAAATGTCAGTTACAAAATATCACTCATTCAATTTTCTCATGGGTTCTTTCCTTTAGGATAGTGGTTAAAGGAGACTTGCCAATCTTCAGAGTTGGTCTTCATTTTGAAGGAGACACCTTTTGAAGGTAGATCACAACAACCTTCTTCCATACAAATGATGAAGAAGATGCAAGTAGTCTATTTCAACTTAGAAATTCCAAAGATCCCTATCCCTAGCTATCTCTTTCCCTGAATAATGCTAACAATTCCCATATCCAACAACATTGCAAGATTCAAAGCATACGATAAAAAAAAAACAATAATAATGTCATCACATGACCACTTATCACTCCCTCCACCCTTGCAACCCCGAAGGGAGGCATGAGCACTGCATCCAAATTAAGGTTGGACCAACATAACAAAGAGGCATATCATTTCCTACCATCATTCATATCAAACAATGGCTTCCATAGTAAGTTGTTTATAGCACAGGAGGTCAAAATGGCTTGGAATTGTATAAACTCATCCCCAACACTCATCAAATTCTAACCAATGCAAACAAAAAACATGTCACAGCAGCATCGCCATATTCATCTCCACATCAACCAAATAGTACAAAAATTATTTAAGTTTGCTTTAAACTTTCATCCTACTATTTTCCATCCCAAGTAAAAAAAGGAGTAATTCAAAACAGCTCTCCATTGACCCAAGTAAAAATGAAAATGCAGGGGGAAAACAATAAAAAATCATCCTTTGTATATATTCGTTCTTCTTGTACTACCATCTATTCATCCTAATTTCGATCACCTCGTTTCAGTTATTATCAAATCAGAACAATTAGATATTGGCATCATATCATCGGCAAGGAGAAGATGAAAAGAATCGTATCCAATTGAACTTCAGAAGATCACCTTGGAGACAATTAAACAATTACGATAATCATTCAAATAAACCACGCATCACGTATCAATTTGCATGAGATGAAACAAAATAAAGCACAATTTTGATATACCTTTTCATAGGCTGCGTCTCCTATTTTATCTCGAAGAGCAGAAAGCTCCGAGAGAGAAAAGCAAGGCATCCTGACGCCATCATGCGTGACCACCGAATCGAGTCCGTACCTCGCATCCCTCTCAGGTTTAATCACCGCCACCGATCTGCCTGGGCAGAAGGAAAAGATCAAGTTCTGAACGAATTATAGCAAAGAAAGCATCGCAAGAACAAACCTTCCGCAGTCCTTCTCGGCCTGAATCCGACGGAGGAGGGCGGTGGTCTTCCCGGCGAACATCGGGCCCAGGATAACGTGGATCTCTCCCGAAGGCGATCGCGAAGCCATCGGCGGCTAATCGAACCTCGATCGTGGGAAAGAGGAGAGGAGTTACGGCGGAGGGGGTGGGGGAGACGGCGGGAGACGCGCCCTATTAAATATACAATTGGTCGGAATAAGCGCGCCAATACATTTCTTGATTTGGTTCTGAATTGATTCTGGCGGGAAATGTCATTTCGAATTTGAAATTAGAACTTTTGCCTTTTGGAGGGAGGGAGTGGGTGGGTATAAAAGATGAGTTAAAATAAAAATTATTTTTATCCTTTTTAAAATAACATAAATTATTTAATCACATAAATATCAAAAGTTAGAATAGCACCCTCCACCATTTTGTATGAATTTTTCACTAATAGAATGAAAAATTTTAAACCTTAGTTGTTGGATGAGAAATCATTTATATTTTTAAATTTATTCTTATAATTATAAAATTAAATTGATCATTTTTAAAATTAATTAATTTAAAAAATTAAATACCTAACTTAAAAAAAACACCCTTTACTTTTTTAAATCATGAAAACTGCCCTTGTTTATTTTTTTATGAAAAGCGTCAAATTTGAGTTTATTTTTAATCAGATTTCTTTAATAAGTATATATATATATATATATGTCATATTATTCATTTCTAATAATTTTAAATGTGTAAGCAAATAAATTTAAATATTTATCTTAATATACTAGGACAATTTATTAAGTTTATCCATCTAAAATTTTCAAATATCCATAAAATTACTAAACTAGTATATTATGACATTGAAAAAGTAAAATGCATAATTTGAATATTTAGATATTTGAAAGAAAAAAAAATATCGTTATTCATTTAAGGAGAAAAATCCCAATCGTTCTAATTAAATATTATTTCTTCCGGACTTTATTTTTTTGTCATCGTTTTCATTGACTTAAATTATTGTGTCTTTTCTCAATCAAATGGCTGTGGTTCAATAAATTTGAAGTGACCCCGAGATAACAGTACAGTAATAAAACACGTTTTTTAAAATATCTAAATAAATTAATAAATAATATTTTTTTAATAGACGATTATCTAAAAATATTAAATTAATAAATGATTCGTTATAAATATTTTTTAATTTATTTAATGATAGATAATTTTTTTTTATAAAATTAAATTGATTATTTTAAGATTAATAAATATAAATTAAATATTTGATGTCATCGAAAAAAAATTGAAATGACATAAAGGGTGCTCTTTTCCATTTCGAGCACATGTGAACTAAATGCAAAGCTCCTCACAACCCTTCAATCAAAGAAAGCTATCAAACTGTTTAAGGTCAAATAAAGTTCACAAATCAACTTAATAATGCAACGATAGGACATCCATCCAATCTATTAAATATTTAAATTTTAATTATAATATATTATAAAATATTTTTTTAATAAAATAATAAATTTAAAATGTTAAATATTGAATCATCCATTACAATGATCCATAAAATTTTTTAAAAGATCGAATCAATCATGTATAAAATTAATTGATTTGAATGATTAAATATTTAATATTAATTAAAATTAAATTTTAAAAAAACTTTTAATGGATAAATTAAAATTTAGTGAACTTTGACTTATTACCTATCAATTGACTAAAAATCCAATCAGCTTTACACTTTTAACATGGAAAAAAAAAGAAAAGAATCTTGACTATTTCTATCAGCAATGGATGGATAAGCCATCTCCATAAATCATAGTCACATCAGACAAGGATGTAAGTTAATTGTTTCAATTGAATTTGTTAAAATTTATTGAGAAAAATTAAAAAGACATTTCAAATTATATAAATCATTAAAATGCTCTTTTGAATAAATAAATAAATAATCATCTCACTAGATATTTTATTCTAAAAATATTTCTTATTTCAATATTATTATAATAACTCCGACTAATTATACCACGTGTAAAAAATATTATATAACTATTATAATATATAATACTATTATAATATTATAAAAACTACTTAAGTTGGTGTTACAATTATTTTAAAATAATTTTAATAAAATTTAAATAATTTTAACTAAATTACTAGAAATATTTTAATATAATAATATTTAAAATTAATTATAATTACGTAATAATTAATATAATACTGTTATAATTTTTTAATTATTTTATTACATTATAATAATTATCGATAAATACTATACAATTACAATTAAATCTTAAATTCTAAATTCTAAATATTATTATATCAAAATATTTTTTATCAATTCAATCAAAATTATTTAATTTCATCAAAATCATTTTAAAATAATTATAAAAATTATTAACTAGCTACTACAATAATATAATAATATTATATTAAGTATTACACATTATATAGCAACCGATACAATAGTGCTGAAATAAAGAGTATTATTGGGATAAAACATCTGAAGAGGTGTTTTTTGATTATTTTTTCTTTTAAAGAACATTTTAATTTTTGTCAAGTTCATTTAAGCCTCTAGTTGTTTATGGTGGCTCACAGCTGTTGTTGGTTCATATGATTTCAAATTCAAATCCAACAGAGTCCCAAGACACATACATTTGTATTAAAGCTATCACCATCTCAACCCTTAGCATTGCTGCTGGAATATCCAACACAGTTATCAACAAATATCTGCTAAAAAGGATGCTTGGCCACAGAGAATACAGTAATTGCTCACAATACAATAATAATTGAGTTAGAATACCTGAGTTTATGTGCTGTGTTGTTGACAATGACTCCTGAAATTATTTCCAAGGTCGTATAAGACACAGCAGTGGCCATCACTGCAGTTTGAAGGTTCTATTCATAAGCCAAGTTGTGCAAGTAATGAGTCATTTAGCTTCTGGGATTCTATCTTATCAAGAGGCTGAGAGGAAGAGCCAATTCCTATGCCACCAAACTTTGTCTCAATCCAGAATTTCAGCAAGAAAAGACTTGATTTTTAAAATCATCAAAAGGATATCGCGCATTATCCTAAACACTAAACAATTAAAGTGACACTATTATTGCAAGAAATGAGTTTTTACCTCATACAAACAAAAGTTTACATTCTACATTGTCAAAAGTTCTCAGCTTGATGAATATCTCATCTTAATTAGCTCATGGACGATAGAAGATCATAAGCAACTAGCAAATACAAATAGGTCAGAGCATTCCTAATTGTTAATAGCATGAAGATCATCAGTTCTGTTTAAGAAGCACAAAAAACAGAGATAGCACCATGTTTAAATCATGCGTTTTCCAAGCATTGGCTCGGGAGTAGCTTTCGGATGCCTCGTGTCATTGGCAAGACCATGGACGGTCTTAATTTGGTTTACTTAATTAATTGACAACCACTTGATGCATAATTGACAAAGACAACAAAAGATGAGAAGCAAAAGTTCACTGAAAAGATTTTCTGAAGATTGGTGTTTACATGCTGAAACAAGACCAACGCATCCTTCGATCATATCGAACACTTCTTTAGAGCAAAAAGATGCAACTAATATTGGTTGCTACCAGAAATTTTTGTCCTAGACACCAAAAAATCAAATCCTACTCGAGACCAATCCAAATTTCCCCAAAACTAGTTCAGTCATACAAACAAATATTACATAGATATATACACACACATACAACTCCAGAATCCATTACTTCTATCAAGAGTCATACTAATGGAGATTAAAATGTATAGAAAATGATAAACTTGTACAGGGATTAACGTTACCGAGTGATTGTGCAGAGGAGTTCTTCTAGTGCCGCAGCTCTCGCAAATAGCCCAGCAGCATTGCTGCCTGCGAAGGAATTGCATGAAGAAACAAGCCGGTGGTTGTGTGGTTAGTAGAAAATTGAGAAAAGAAGAACAAGAAGTAAGCCATGGACAGACCTTGCGCTTAGCACGCGATGAGCCAGCCTGAGAAAGCTCAACCAATGGTGGGATTGCACCTTCGCCCAAGAGAAGCCTTTGGATATGGGGACTTTCGGCGGCGAGCTGCAGCAGCGCGTGCACGGCGAACTCTCTCCCAGTTGTTGGTCCGGTTTCCATTGCCTCGACCAGCACCGGGATCCCTCCCGCTTCCGCCACCGCATCCTTACCCTCCGGCACCGCAGCCAGGCTTCCGAGCACTACCAGCGCCTTCTCGGCCGTGCCGCCGCTGCGTTCCCCCACCAGCTCCACCAGTGGAGGCACCGCCCCGGCGCTGATAGCCCTTTCCTTGTTCCGCCGGACCGAGCACAGCTTGTACAGAGTGGTTAGGGAATCCTTTTTCCCCCGGCTAGAACCGCTCACGAGCAGAGACACCAGCGGCGGAATCGCCCCGCAGGCACCGATTGTCCCCCGGTTCTCCTCGATCATCGACAGGCTAAGCAGTGCGCAGGCAGCATTCTGCTTAGCTACCGCTGTCCCCGTCCGCAGCGCGTATACTATCGGTTTGATAGCCCCCGCGGCAGTGATGGGCTTCTTGTTCTCCTCCTCCAGCGAGAGATTCAGAAGAGCCGTCACCGCGCTCTCCTGCGTCGCAGGGTCGATGCTCTTCAGCAGAGGCACCAGCGCCGGAATCGACCCCGATGCCCCGATCAGCGCACGGAAGTCCGACCGGTGCTTCGCCAAGAGCCGTATCCCCGCCGCTGCCGCACGTTTCAACTCCGGCGACGACGCCCCAAGCGCCTCCACGCACGCGCCAACCGCCGGTCCGATGCTCTCGACCGAAGCGCTCTCGATGACCTCCAACGACGACGACGACAAAGCAAACACGAACTCAAACGCCTCCTCATCGGCGGCCCCGGACGCCGCGGGGCTCGGCTGCGCCTCCGCAGGCAGCGCGGAGGCAAGCCGCTGGAGCTCGCCGGAGATATCCGAGCTGAATCCGGAACAGTCGGAGAAATCCCGCGATAGCTCGAGGATCTCGGAAACAGATTCGGCGGAGGAGGCAACAGACTTGGCATCGGAACCTCGAGGCGAGCCGACGGCGAGCTGCTGCAGCTGGAAGTCGACGAGAGAGTCCGTCAAATTCTCGGAGACAGAGGCGGACTCCGCCGGCGACGAAGCGCCGGGGGGCGGATCGTTGCGGAATAGGTTGGAACGGAGGGTGCGCATGGAGCGGCCGAGGGAGCGCTGGATTCGGGAGGAGGAGGTGCTCGAGGACGAGTCGGCGAGAAAAACCATGGCGAGGGAAGAGGGAAGCAGTGGGGCGTGGCGTCGGTGGGCGAAACGGACAAAGAGCGGAGGGGATTGGAAGAGGAGGGAGGAAGGAAGGGAAGGGAAGGGAAGCGGGGTAAGTTTTGGAGCGAGGGTTTTTGTCGAATTGCGCTGACGTGGGTGGTTGTGGCGTGTGGGTGGATGGGCGACGTGCGGCGGGAGGAATGGAGCGTTGGGATCGCGCCGCAGGGTGCGGTGCGGCGGCGGCATCGCCGTGAGTTCCGCCTGCGGCGATCGAGGTCGAGTACACGTGGCAGTTTGGGTTAGTCAGACCAGTACTCTGTGCGCCACTAAATACGATAAAATAACGAACCACGTAATTTAAGTTTTATACTATTCATATAGATAACTTTGAAAATAAGTAAAATCGACGATTTTACCTCTTCATATTTATCCTAATTAATTAGGACAATATTAATTAGGACAATATAATAATTTATTCGAAATAATATTTATCAATATGATAAGTTTTTAAATCAATTATTATAATATAATAATTAATTAAAAATTTATATTTATATTTATAAAATTATTATTCTTATCAAATTAATAGGTAAAAATATAAATATAATTAAGAGAATTAAATAAAAACATACAACATGATTTTATATCATTTTGAATTTTTTAAGTTTATTAGTTAATTTTGATCTAAATTTATTGATAAATATAGAGAGTTCGAATAATATAAAATCAGGTCTAAGTATTTGTCTAATTCTCCTGATTATATTAATGCCCTCAAATATCACTTTCATACTACATATTCAGAGTAATGGTTTTTTTAAATGAATATATTCAAAGAAAATTGATTCATCTTTTTTAAAAAATACTATTCTTAATATAATATGTCAAATTAACATTTGAGAACATGAATATAATCAGAAGAATTAGACAAACACATAAGACCTAATTTCATGTCCTTTCGAGTTCTCTAAGTCCATTAATCAATTTTGGCCAAAATTGATTGATTAACCTAAAGAGCTCGGAATGACATGAAATCAGGTCTTATGTATTTGTTTAGTTCTCCTAATTATATTTACGCCCTCATACATTAATCTGGCATATTATATTGAGAGCAGTGATTTTTTGAATATGAATATATCTAAAAAATCTAATTTATATTTAAAAAATCATTGTGTAAAATACGTGAAAAATTAAAATAAATAAATAAATAAAAATAAAATCTTAAAATTATAAAATAAAATAGTGGAAAAATTTTGGAGTATAATGAAATTTTCTGGGATTTATTTGGAGACCTATGGAGTAGTTTTGGTGTTAATGAGGGATAAATTTGGGGTAAGTTGAAA
>JBBUKS010015896.1:0-11962 GCA_038050645.1 Hedychium gardnerianum | reverse complement strand
TCCTTGGCCGAAACCCTCTTTTGGTTGCTAGCACAACCTTAGGTGGTTTTCTTCTCCAAGTTTGTGAGTTCGTGAGATGGACGGAACGTGTTCGTGTGGATATCGAAAGAGGCGCGAACACTTGATCGTGCTGAGATCCGACAAGTACCAAAGTTACTGCCAGGAGAACGTAGCTCACGCAACAAAGGTATAAGTCTCATAACTCTTAGTATATGAGTTTCCTTCGCATGGATCTTCTGGAAGGATTTTGATTTTATTCCACTGCGCTTATGTTGCTTTTGCGCTCAAGATCCTTACAGGAGCGTCCTCATACTTCCTAGTTACCCCGCGACTTACTTGGAGGAGCCGACCCCTTGGATGGATGGAGGAGGACTGTGATAATGTTGGGACACACAAGTATGCAGTGTGGAGGCGCCCACCTGGGCAATTGTTTGATAGTGACTACAACCTTGGTCGTTACATCATCACCTGTGATCATTTGGCATGACAAATGAGTAACCGACTGAGGCTAGCTATATGGAGAGAGTGTTGATACACGAGTGGGCACATGTATGCTTCATTGAGGTTCCCTGTTCAGATTTGACATTTCGTCATATATGACATGAGTATGGTACTTTGGTTATTGTATAGTTGTGCATTTTTCTTTGATGATATATATTTATCTTTTCATAAAAAAAAATAAAAGTTATTTCATAAAAGTTTATAGTGTGATTATATCTACATGAGTGTATTCTTGTATGTGTGTGATACATGTAATGTAATAATTAGGTTATTATGTCAATTGATTTATGCGTCCGTTACATGTTTGCGAAATGTATTTTAGTACGGATCCACATCGAGCTATCCAACAAAATATACACTTTTCACTAAGATTGAAGAGGGAGGAAATATGCTCATATTTTGTTTATATGTAGATGACTTAATCTATCCTAGAAATAATAAATCCATGTTTGAATTTTTTTTAAAAAAATCTATGATAATTGAATTTAAGACGTGTGATCTTGGTACGATGTATTACTTCCTTGACATTAAAGTGGTGCAAGCTTCTACTTGAATTTTTATTTCTAAAAAAAGATATGTGCAAAAAAAATTGAACAAAGTTCAGGTGAAAGATTGTAATTATGTAAAAAACTAAACAAAGATATTGTGAGATTCTTTACAAATAGATAGTGGAGATTTCAATGTACTTGACATTAACAAAACCTATTAACAAGACCTAATATAATACTTGTAAGTATGATTAATATGTCGATGGATTTTTCTATAAACATTCATCTCTTAGTTGGAAAAAAAAATAGTACTTGCAAGGTACTATGGAGTTTGAATTGTTCTATAGGAAAAGAGAAAAATTAGATCACTATGGCTTTACAAATAGTGATTTTGCATCAAATTTAGATGATCGAAAAAGCAAATTTGGGCATGTCTTCATGTTGGGGACATGAGTTATTTCATGATCATCAAAGAAATAATTATTGTCACATTGTCATCTATTGAAATTAAATTTGTTGTTACAATATCTTTTGTCCGTGAAACTATTTGATTAAAAAAAATCTTAAATAACTTCATTTTAAAGAAGATGGACCTAATCAGATTTATTGTGACAAATATTCAATAATAAAACTTTAAAAAAATCTAATGTTATATGGTTGAAGTAAATATATAGTTTAAGTATCATTTTTGAGGAATCTCACAAATGATGAAGTTACTAATCTAATTACTATAGAAGTGATGACTAAATTGCAAATATACTAATCAAACCTCTTAAATTCCTTGTATTTTAGAAGTTCAAAAAGTTATTTGAAATGTCAGTTTTAGACAAAGATTGTTGATAAATCATAATGATTTACATGTGAATGTTGACTTAGCCACGAAGGTAATGGGTTATATGATTAATACTTTGTTTACTTGAAAGGACAAATTGAAAAAACTAAGAAAAATTTTCTATAGAAAAAGTTTTTCATTATTTATTTCGTGAGAAAGGATGAATTACTCATTCTTTTTACTATTTACTTATTATTGGCTAATGGATGGATGGATTCGTGAATTCATTCGTGGATCACTTTTTGGATTTTTTTTCGTTCGCCCAAATCGGATGAAAAGCCTTTCTCTTTCGTTTATGACAGCAACTTCATTACACCGTGGCATGTTAAGGTTGTTTCTGATCGCCTAGAGTTGTCTGGCAGTGGACCACTAACGGGAGACGCTCTAGTAGAGGGAACGATAGTACCCTGAGGAAGAGGTGGATCCTACGCTGCAGACAGGACGATGTTGTCTCGTTTCCTTGCTGTCACGACCAAAGGAACAATTGCGGAGGTTCAAGATGCATGAGACTCCTTCTCATTGAGCAAAAGGATAGTGGGATTGTTCAACACCTTACAAGCACGGTAGATCTATCCCTCGTCGAGCGGTCGGCCGCCTCCGGAACTGCGGAGAGCAGAGATGGAGATCTCCAAGTGCTGCCTTCACTGACACATCTTGTCGATGCCCTCACAGATAGCATTGCAGACGTCGAGCGCCTTGACCGAGCATTCAAAAAAGTCAGAGAGGAAGCTGTCGAGGGGGCAAACGAGAGAGGTGTGCCTGTTAACCATCCCTGCAACTGAAGAGGATTCCCGAAACTCCTCCTAGCAAATGAGGAACCCATCGAGCAACTTGAGGAGCTAAGGAAGGGAAAATATGCTCATCCCCAAAGCAGGAGGCAAGGTCAACGAAGATGACAGCGACGTGCTTCTGAAACACTTCGATTTTGACATTGTACGATCCACCAAGTGGATCGCGGTGGTGGTTGTCATCGACGGAGTGGACCTGCGCGCGACGAAGGTTGAGAATGGAGCGACCAAACGAGGTGAAGAGTGCGGAGTCCTAGTAGTCCATCGTTGGCATGATCACACCACTAGAGAACAAGAATAGTTGAATTCTTTCGAAAAATTTGGATTTAAAAAGGAGAAAATTAAATCTTTGGTCCGGAAGCGATAGAACTGGGAGAAAGCAAAGGGGAGAAAGGATGGAATTTGTTTCTCTTCTCTTTTCTTTTTTTATTCAAAAGATTTATTTTTCCTAAGGATCCCTTTCCCTCTTATATCTACACCTCGAAAGAAACAAAGCATAAAGGTTAGTGGATATTGAAATAATTCTATAGTATCAACTCGGCTACCAGGTTAGTGGATGTTGATTATGGAGTTAATGAGTTTTATGATTAAGGATTAGTAGATGTTGAGTTAATTATGACGTTAATGGAACCAAATTTGGGAATTGGTTCAAATTCCTACAGCGCGTAATGATTTGGGTCGGTTCAGGTTTAAGCTTCGCTTCGACTGCTGTTGCTTCATCTTTCGGAGAGGGCAGCGATGCCGAAGACCGGACTGGGTTGCGAGCCGGTGGTGGGCTCGCTGACGGCGTCGAGGAAGAGGGAGTATAAGGTCAGCAATCGCGTCCACGAGGGGAAGCGCCCCCTCTACGCCATCGCCTTCAACTTCATCGACGCCCGCTACTACGACGTTTTCGCCACTGTCGGCGGCAATCGAGTTAGATTCCTCCGCCCTGCTCCGACCTAATATTTTCTAAGACAACATTGCTCGCCAACTTTTTCTCCTCTTTTTTTATTCTGATTTTCTTCCTGTGTGGTTTATGTTGTTAGAATGTTTAGTGACCATTTTTTAGTTATTAATCCCTGAAAGCTGGACAGTATCATATTAGCAATGACCAAATGTTGTCACTTTCTTGTAGGTAACTGTGTATCGTTGTCTTGAAGGAGGTATCGTTGCCATATTGCAGGCGTATGTCGATGAAGATGTACGTATCTCTCAATTTTATGTTGAAGACAACCATGTTGATTTTATGTGTTGACCTAACTAAGCTAACATATCACAAAAATAATCAGGCGCTTTACTTAAATGAATTGCAGAACTTTTCTTGTTAAGATATTGATAAATGGAATACTTGATCTCTTAATATTGTTTTTTGGCAAGGAAAAATGTTATATTAGTTAACATACTAGGACCATCAATTGCAGTCATAACAATGAAACAAATTAAGCACGGTGAATTCCAACTAGGAAATTGTGACCTATCTCTAAGCACATCAGCTGGTTATTTTGCAAAGTGATTTACATTGTATGTCCCTTGTTTTTTTTTTCTTCTGACATTAGGAAGCTTCTAATTGATTGCATGAGTCATGACATCTTGTTCTAACAATATGAATGATCTAAACTTGTTGTTCAGAAGGATGAGTCGTTCTATACGTTGAGTTGGGCATGTGACACCGATGGCACCCCATTTTTGGTAGCTGGTGGAAGCAATGGAATCATCCGTGTCATCAATTCTGGCACCGAGAAGATACACAAGGTAGAAAAATGTCTTATATCTTGACTATTGGTATAAAATAATGAAATGCAAAAGACAGAGTGTTCACTTTCCATTGTGAAATTTCCTTTCATTAATAAGACATGTGATGGAAGAACTTTTTCATGGTGAACCTATCTGTCAAAGGGAACTCTCTTAATGGAATGCTGATTGTGAGTTGTAATTTCTCATATCATACATCTTACATATTATGAGGGGATTATATACCTACTAGCCTGAGATTTATCTTTATAGTGTCTTCAGTAATAAACCTCTCTGCCAATATAAATTCTCAAAGTTCTTGTGATTTATAGCTTTATATCTTCCACATTTTTATTTTCATGAATATGTAATTTGGAAGTACTTAAATATATCTTTAGACTTGGTTTTGTTGATTGTGGAATGGAAACACTTTGCAGAGTTTTGTTGGTCATGGAGACTCTATTAATGAAATAAGGACCCAAGCATTGAGACCTTCTCTAGTGGTGTCGGCAAGCAAGGTACAGTGACTAAAATTGTCTGTTTTTGTTTCACTCTAGTTAAATCACAGTGATGGGACAGGTAACCATTAACAGGATGAGTCAGTCCGGTTATGGAATTTACATACAGGAATTTGTATACTGATATTTGCCGGAGCCGGTGGTCACAGAAATGAAGTGTTGAGTGTTGTAAGTGCAGCTAAATTATTATTTGTGCTTTGGCACTTTGCATCTAAGCTTGCAGTTGGCTGATATAATAAGGAAGAAAAAAACCCAATTTTTTTTTTTTCAATATGTAGGACTTCCATCCCTCTGACATATACCGAATAGCTAGTTGTGGTATGGATAATACTGTCAAGATCTGGTCAATGAAAGGTAACCAACATTTTTTTTTCGATCTGATTTTGATTTCTTCTATATTAATTAGTTTCACTTCATCAATGTATACTTTTCTTTACAGAGTTCTGGACATATGTTGAGAAATCATTCACTTGGACAGACTTACCATCGAAATTTCCTACCAAATATGTGCAATTTCCTGTAGGTACCAAGCCTCTCTACTACCACCTAAGAGGGTGGCTGGAGTAAGATTGATTTTATTTATTTATTCAAAGTGTTTTACTTCAACTCCTGCTGTCTCAGGTGTTTATTGCCTCAGTTCACTCCAACTATGTGGACTGCACTAGGTGGCTTGGTGATTTTGTTCTATCAAAGGTGAGTATTGACATATTGTAATACTTGTATTCTTCGAAACTAGTTGATTCTTTTCGTATTTGAGCTTTTTCTTTGATTCTTGATGTGTCAAACTTGCATATTTTTCCACATAGATAAGCCAATTGTTGCCTACCACTTCTTTGGTATATGTCTATCATTGAACTCCGGGCAAGGTATGCTGGGTGTGTGTTATAAGCCAAATTTTCTCCAAACAGTGAAGTACAACTGTTGTATTCTGAAAATGGGTCATACGGCACATCAAGTGTGCTTTATGACCTTCAACTGTAAGTTAGGGTTTGGGGTTTGAGATATTGGGTTTAGGGTTTAGGGGTACATCAAGTTGTGTTAGTGGTGCTTTATATAAAAATTGTCCCCTATTCAATTCTGTATGTTCAAAAGAGGGAGTCTTGAAGCCAAAGGGATCTTCATGTAAGGATGCTTGTCTGGATAATTCAACTTATTCTATTTTTCTTTTTGTCTTCTAAAAAAAAATATCACACATCTAACCTTCCTTCCTGATTGAAGAGAATGACTATTTTTCTATCCTAAAACTATCACCCTACTAGATGAATCTTATGATAATTGATTAAATTGAAAAAAAAAATGCTAATTCATATACCTGGAAAATGTCAAATAAGAGTGAAAGAAAGGTTGGGATGGAAACTTTGTTTGGTATCTAATTTCCTGAATACTTTGTTAGGTATTCAATAGGGTTGGTTTCACAGGGCTATGATTAAAAGAGTATAATAGGGTCAGATTTTACAAACATGGCAAAATATAAACTGAGAATTTTTTCTTTACACGATGATACACTTTTATGATCAAATCAAGAAGAGATAAAATCAAGGAAAGAGTTATATAAGTCTATCTATGAATTTTACTTCATTCAAATTGGATATCTTACAATAAGTTATAACAATTTTTTTGCTGTAAGGTCAAAATCTCAAGCAGAATATTCTAGGACTACTTTAACAAACTTTGAAAAAACTAATAATTATGATTTCGTTCATAGTGATGACTTATTTAGGTCCTTGAGCTTAAATTTTAATTACTTGAAACATGTTAATGAAAAATGATGTTGATTTATTTCATGGTACATATAAGATTAGGATAGATGAATATAATAAGATTAGAGAATCGGACAAACTCTCCACCATATAGAGGCATCTTATGGAATATAACACATCATTTTCAGTGTTTACACCCCACCAATACTTCTACCTCATAGTTTCTCTCCTTAAAAAATTCTCCAAGATAAAGTTGAAAGGAAATAGGAAGAACGGATAAAGTGATCTTAGAGGACATTAAGCAAAATCTAGTTGGGTTTCATCTTTAGGATAAGTAATTTATCTTTTGCCCTTGAGTTGTATATAACTTCATGTTGAATTTCGATTTGTGTTATGTTCTGTCCTAATCTATTGGCTGATTTTTTTTTTTTTTCATTCAAGCAAAGAAAACTTTTATGCCCCATTCTAGATGAAAGAAAATCATCGTACTTTAATTCATATGATCAATAACTTAAAAAATCTTCATTTATATTCCAACATTTGGAATAGATTATATCCATCTTGTATGAGCAGAAATCAAAAGAGTTCTGCACTATGAACTTTGTACTGTGCACACGACTTAGGTGAACTTGGTAAGTCAAAATAATGTGAGCAAGAGTGAAGAAATGGAATAAATGTAAAAAATTAAAATTAAGAAATGAAAAAACACGCAATGATGTATCTAAATTTGGTGAATTAGCTGATCTAAAGACGCATTGTATATTAAAAAGAACATATTGCAAAATTAAATATAAATTTTGGAAGGTAAATTCATGAGAGAACTAATGTGTAATTTGACTTTCACTTTGTTTTGCTTAGTGTCTCTTGGTAAGGTTGGAAACACAACAAATAAAAATAGTTAACTAGATTTTATATTTTATTAATAATGAGGCTTGGACTATAATGTGGATTTGTAGTTAGAGGAATATAAGTAGAATGCACTTCGAGGTTGTTGATTCGTTGACTTCAGTTTGGGTTGTTGCCATTCTGTCCATACTTGAACCAATGTTTGGTTTGAGGTGGATGGTATGAGGTGACTTGAGGTGGTGCAATGTTGGTCAATGTTTGAATGATGTTTTGATACTAATTTACTTCAGCTCGAGATGACTTAGGTCTTTGTTTCTACGGGTAATTGTTGCTTTGCTAACTTTGGAAGGGTAGAGCGTCTAGCTCCTCCAATCATTTCTATGTTAGAGTTCATGATTCTCCTTTTTATTTTCACTGGACAGTGGATATCTCTTTGAAGTGGTAGTGACTTTGAAAGGCATTGTATGAGATGCCCTTCAGAGCTTGTATAGAATTTGAGAAAGAGTGTTTGCTAGTCTTAGGGTGCTACGAGATATTACTAGATAGGAGCTAGCGTGGTGTCATAGGTCACTCAGTGTTCACATTACTTTTTTTTTAATGTAGATAGTATTCATAGGGTCCCTTTGATGGTTTTGTGGTGTTTAACAGTTAAGATGAATTTTCTCTCTCATAATTTGTCAAAAATATAAAGATACACATAAGCTCCGAAGACAATGATTCTTATGGTTGATAAATCTACAGTGTTCAAGAGTTAAAAATTATAGATTTTTAAAGCTAATAAATTGCCCCTCCCCCACCCCCCTGGGGCTTGGTGTAGTGGTAAGAGGTTAGGGGTGCATTCCCAAGCAACTAGTGTTCAATTCCCATGTATTGCACACCTATAGTGATTGAACTACTAGTGAAGTTGGGGCACCACGTTTCTTGGATTTACTTGGTGGGCAAAATATGGGGCCGAATCGTCTACCCCACGATTAGTTGGGTTGTAAGATCTGGATACTTAATATATATATATTGTTGAAGCTAATAAGTTAACATGATTTTAATTAATTTAAGAGTTATGATATCACCTTACATTGACCCCATCGTATTTATGTAGGCAAATTTGAATAGTTCAAACTTACCTTCTTGGAATCGAATAAATTTACTTCTGCCTAGGAAATCTAGTCATTGAGTATTATGTGAAAGTCTTTGTCAATTGATATAATACAATATTATATTGTTTACCACTTAATATAGTAGCAAGTAAAATCTTAGTTAACGTTTTTTTCATTTCCCAATCCCCTGAAGGTGAGTTTGCTAGTTGACGAGATGACACAACTTTGCTCCCATGTTCACTTTATCATAAATTTTTATTCTCTCCCCTTTCTTTCCCTATATGCATACCCTTTTCTAAAGTGCTACCAATCTCTCCCATATCTCCTTCCTTCATCGATGACATTGTTTTTATTATTCCTTGATGAGGTAACCTCCAACCTCGACTCCAATGTCGACATGGTTGCCAATAAAGCATGCAAAGACATGATGGAGGAAGAAAAACAAGTTGACAAGGGGGTATCAGTCGATGCTACATTAGTTAGGCCAGTCACACGAGGAAAGTCTTTTTCTTAGAAGGAATTCAGAAATGATGGATAACTATGAAGAAATCCATCTTTGAGAAAGTGAGAAGGAATCCCCCATTACTTGGGAATTTTTTTTTCAAATACCAAAACAACCATGCTAAGACTCCCAAGTTCAAAAACAAGCATGCTTACATGTTTTCATTCTATATGGTACTCAAAGAGTTGAGTGATCGAAAGAGTTTAATGCCATAGGATTAGAAAGTTTGAGAAGTGACATAGGTAACTAGTATGTCATTTTTCTCCGATCGAGAGAAGTTATCATTGAGGTTGCATCTTCATCTTCTCCATAACAAGACATGGGATTTAGAATATTAATGGTAGTTAAAAAACCATATTCTCCCATGTATTTTCACCAATTCTTCAAAGAACTTTATATGGTCTATCCACTCATGGTTTTAAATATTGAGTTGTATAGTCAATTTGAATGAAACATTCCATTCTGCTACCAATTGACATGTGAGGAGCCTCAAAATGATCAATATAAGAGGGGACAAGATGATCTTTGTATAGCGAGTCCCTTTTGCAGCTTTGGCCAAGAAGCTCCAAATCAAAGCCTTAGAATTGCAATCCTTTGTACATCAAAATAGTTTTGATCATGTTGTGAGCATTCCCTTTAGAAACGTGTTGCAAGCACCCTTCTCCATGCTAAAACCCTAATTTATTCTCCCTCCAACACCAACCCACAAGGAGATGTCGCGGCATGCATTTGTTGTGACTTGCATTTTTCCTATGTTGGTCCTTCCTCTAGGTATGCTTCCTTAGTTCCTTCTACTGCTCTTCCTCTTTCTTCTCGTCTTCTTCCCCCTTCTCCTCAAGCTTCTTATCGGAACAATCCACACCCTTTGCTAGCAGGAGCCAAAACAATATCAAATAGTTTCATTTCAGCTGGGGAATGAACAGCTTATAATGAGATTTTAAACTTTACATCCACTTGAATTTGCTAAATTAACCTTGAAAAAATCATTCTTTGTAGATATGAATCCAAACTAAATCTCTTTCTTTAAAGGTTGCGGTAATTGTTGGCAGCATCTCTATACTTTTCAGTTTGCTTGATGGCGCGCTCTATAAATTGTAGCATGTATTTTCTTGAGGCTCTTTGATTGTTCTTTGGCATCACCACTAAAATTGAGTGGTAACAAAGGGAGCCAAATCAAGAGCATTAGTTGGTTTGCTACCTTACACTAGTTCAAAGATACTTCAACCATTGATTTGACTTGAAGATCTATTATAAGCAAATTCAACATGTGCAAAGACACAACCCATCGGCGAAGATTCTTGTTGTCTAAACTCCTTATAAGATTTTGTAAACTTCGACAAACATTTTTTTGTTTGCCTATCGGTTTAAGGATGATAAAAAAAAACTAAACTAAAGCATCAAATTTTCTTCATAATGTGTAAAATATGTCAAACAAATTTTGGATCTCATTTGATGTAATGGTCTTTGGAATCCCATGTAGTTTGACTATCTCTTTAAAATAAAGATTGATAACATGCTAAACATTCAGATGTTTCTAGGAACAAAATGAATCATTTAAGGAAAAATGATAAACTACCAACATAATAAAAATTCTCCTTCTAAGTGAAGGAGTCCCAAGACGAAACCTAAGTTGACATCTTCCCAAGGTTCATTAGGTATCAACAAAGGTGTATAAAGACAGTATTTTAGGAATGAGTTATACTAATAGGATATATATGTCACCTTGATATAAAGTCTAATATCCTTAGGTAGAAAGGATCAATAGAAATAGTCTTGCAATAATATTAAAGTTTTGTCTTGACCAAAATGCTTATTGAGTCATCTTAGATCATGAAAAATTTTGAACTATTATTTATAACAAAAGTATATGCTTGAAACACCACCTATTTGTCATATCTAGGGTTGTGCTTGTGTTCTTCATTGATATATTTTAAACCAAGGTTTACATTGTTGAGCTATGCCGGTTGGCACGAGCGAAGCTTACTGTTCCACCCATCGACCAACACCGAGACAACTCCGACACTAGAAATAAAGGAAAGGAAAAGAGAGGAGAGGAGGGAAGCAAAATACTGAGAAGTAGCGAGTGTTGATCGGCTGTGGCGTGCAGGTGATCGGCGGGGCGACAATGTGCAGGTGATCGGCGGGGCGGCAACGTATGCGGGTGACCAGTGGGGCGATAGTGTGTGGGCGACCAGTGGAGTGGTGACAAGGTAGCGTGCAGGCGACCAATAGGTCAGATTGAGGTGAAGAAAAAAGGTCCAAGGAGGGTAGGAATCGGGAAAGAATGGAGAAAAGGGAAGAAAAAAAAGGGAAAGATAAAGTAAATATTATAATCCTTAACTTTTAAAAATATTATTATTTAATTAATTATGATTGAACCAAATTAAATATGATTAATCTAGACTCTTATATATATAAACTCGGTTCAATTTTAAATTAACTAAAATAAATTCAAATTGAACCTAATTTGAACCCACATGGCTTTAATCACCATGTCTACTAAATATACTTCATCAAATCTTAAAGCGATTTTTATTTGAACTCCAAAATTTAAAATATAAGTTGATTTTGTTGAATAATTCATTAAAAATAATTTAAAATGTAAAATATTTTTAAAAATAATTAAATAGAATAACATTTAATATCTAATATGGGTGAAGATTTTTTTGTGTTCTATGTTCATATTTGGCCATAAAGATTGTTTTGTATTCTATCTTTACATTGAAAGGTCGTGTGAGTGAGCGATTAAAAAAATAAGATTCAACACTGCTTTAATTAATTAATTAAATTTATTTTAATTTTTTATTGAAAATACATGATAAATTAAAGTATTGTTTATTTTTTTTTAAACTTTGATCTATACAACAACAACAACAACCGAGCCTTATCCCATTATGTGGGGTTGGCTATATGGATCCTTTTACGCCATTGAGCTCTATCCCCTACTATATCATCATCTATATTTAAATAAATTTTATCT
>JBBUKS010015885.1:0-11963 GCA_038050645.1 Hedychium gardnerianum | reverse complement strand
GATGTCCATATAAATTATCGCTCACGATCGCTCATGTGTAAAATATTAAAATTATATATATATATATATATATGTATATATATATATATAATTTTAATATTTTACATATATATGTCATAACCTGATCTAATTTCATCCGTTAAAAACACACTATATATAGGTAGATGAATGAGTTAATGATCATGATAATATGATGTGGTCGTCGAAAAGATTTCACTATAACTTGATTTGATATTTGTCCTTTCTAGAGTTGGTTGATCAGTTCATAGCGTATACTTATCGAAAACTTGGTACCCAAACTTCGTTCATATCGATACTATATTAAAATTTTGATATATTGAAATATGAATGTATCAACTTTTGATATAATATAAATTTTATACTATATATCTTTCGTATACCTATCAAAAAAATTAATATATAAAAAAAATTATATTGATATCGTATAACTAAATTTGATACGGTATAAATTCTAATATACCTATTGAAAACTTTGATATATAAAAAAATTATATCGCTACAGAACTTTCAATATACTATAAATTTTATATCTCAAATTTCGATATCAATACCAATATCAAAAATTTTAATATCATTCGTGAGATATATTAACTTATTCAATAGTATTTTTCCAAGTGAAAATTTGAACCCACGCCCTTTCAGAGGACAACCTTAATCTAGCACCTTAAACCAACTCGGTCATTTCAACATTAACATTAAGCATTTGATATCATTTTTATTAAAATATTATAAATCATCTCATTGTTAAAAATTGCTTTCTATTTATTCTTTTTTTAGTAGAAATAATTTTAATTGAAGACATAGTTGACATTTTAATATAAGATTTTCTATTTTTTAAAAAAAAAAGTAGACTAGTAATGAAAATTCTCCTCAAAAGTTAATTCTAGTAATCACTTATATATATACTAATTCATATACCATTTACATATTATTCTTATATATATCATATATACCTTTCTTGTGGAAGCTAATGCTTCCTTTACGTGCTTTCCTCTCCTTGTTCCTCTCTACAACTCCTCTCACTGTTACCTTTTTCTTCCTCAAGTCCACCACATAATCCCGCAAACCTGCTAAATGACCGATGACAATTAAGTTTAAGCACTTGTCCAAAAGAGACTTAAATTTGCACTTGATCAGTCTGATGCAGTAGGTTTTTAGTCTTCATGTGTCCCGTAAAATTAAGAATCATATTGAACTGTCAATCAAACACAAAAGAAAGAGACATAACTACTAAGGGGAACAAATTCATCATAAAGGAGCTCAAGGTTCAAGGTGAACCCAAGCTGAACCTAATAAACCCAATACATTTGTCCCATTCAATTTCAATAACTGTATCGACAGTAATCTCAACACCAAACTCCCTCTCAATTTCGTGTCTGTCTCGATAATAATTTCGACAGTAGATTTTCTCTCAGTTTAGTAACGGTCTCGATAGTAGTTTTGACAATCTCTCTTTCGGTCTCAATGATTGTCTCGATAATAATCTCAACAGCAGACTCTTTTAGTCTCAGTAGTAGTCTCGACAGTATATTCTCTCGATCTCAGTGATTATCTCGATAGTAATTTCAGCAATAGATTCTCTCTCAGTCTCAGTGACTGTCTTAGTGATAGTCTCGACAGTAGTCTTAATATACAAATTCTCTCTCAACCCCAGTCGTTAACCCTCTCTCTCAATATTGAATCCCAGCAGTGTCTCAACTTCAAGCTCAAGACCTAGTTTTATCTATTTCTAAGGTCGCTCCACATCGACATCGCCTTTATCATCCTCGAGACAGGCCTATGCCCGATAACAAATTCTCTAATAATGATAAGAAATATTCTCAAACACGTGACATCCTGAGAATGATGAGTAGTTACAAGGTTGTCAGGTTTAATCCCTTGGATGCTCTCCTACGAACACGTGGTGTTGGACGAATAGAGAGGCAGCTAACAACGGTCGGATTTGGTCCCTCATTGGCTCTCACCATGATGATATTACAGTTAACATGAAGATGCTCTCCTAGTGGGTATATAAATACTCATGCAGATAAAGATAAAGGATGATCCGATTTCTTCCCGACTTCACAAGGTTATACTGCTTTATTTTATCTTTTTCACTTTTTACCTCAAGTTAATCCTAATTTGAGTATCGGAATGGAAGTGATACTTACTGTTGATTAATCGGATCACTTTTTACCTCAAATTAATTTGAGTATCGGAATGGTTATACTGTCACTGCAGAGGAATGGTTATCCTATTTTAATCGAATACTCAATTGTGGCAAAAGGTGAAACGCTCGCCCCTAGCGTCCCCGTCAGTCCGTCCCAGGACCAACACGGAGGAGGTAAATTAATCGGATACTCAAGAAATCGCACATGTTAGTTAGTTCATTAATTGATGATTTAATCATCTATGATATTTGATCGGAACAATATTCTTACTGCTGATTTGTGAGACAAGCTTGGAGACCCTCCCTCTGCAGTGACAAGAAGCCCATATTAGCAATGAGGTCTGGGGTAAAATCCGGACTAGTAGTCAGGTTCCTGCCCTTCCTTATGCATTAGTCACTGTTCGGGCTAGCTAGACTAGCCCCCGTGATTTACCTCCTCCGTATTGATCCTGGGACGGATTGGCGAGGGCGCTGGGGGCGAGCGTTTCGTCTTTTGCCACAGAGAAGCCCATATTAACACTCATCACCAGCACTTGCACCTAAACGTAGAAATCGAATTCATTATAGAATGAAAGTAAAACTGGGATCACAATCTAATTCTTATACGAAACTTAGAGAAGAAGATGATATCTGAGGAAGACTCATTATTTAGTTTTCTGCAAATGGAAACTAAATAATGGATTACGACGTTTCGATAATAATTCCTAAGGTCCACAAGCATGATAACTCACTGAAGTTTTGTACACATGGGCAACTCAATTTATGGATTAATTTAATTGATATAAAATAAAATTTGGGAGAGAAAAAATACTGTAAAAAAAACTACCTTTTAATTAGAGTACAAATTTTGATGTCCATGTGAAGAATTGCCCAGTAAACTTTTGTAGAAATTCATATTCTTAATGGATACCACAGGCAATAGATACTGTTTGGAAAATAACACAGCCGCAACATTCACAAAACTCACATGCCCTGCCAAGTGCCAAAGCTTTTGACACGTGAAGATGTTGCAATCAAGAACAAGAAGCTTTGTCGAAACAAAAGACTATACATTGGTACCTAACCGTAACGGCACTAGTTTCAACAAAACATAAGTGGGGCTTAGCTTAATAGCAAGATAAGTATATGTTATAGCTACACTACTGTCGGTAATTCTGTTCAGACTGCATCATGGATACTCAACCGAGGAGGGAGAGCATCAGGTTCAAGGTGCCATGAGCCTTGTGGGATCGCGTTGTTTTTAATATCGACTACACTGTATGCAGGGATTCTGTGAGAAAAGCTGAGCATTTCTACTCTGTTGAGTTGCTTTGTCAATTGGAAACCATCATCCAACTGCTTGGTGAAAAAGGTCAGGTATCCATCCACCCCCACTAAGCTTCGTATGCTAATTCCATTCTCAGAGAAATCTGATAGTATCTCCACCACTCGACATTTGCAATGGAGAAAATCTGAGCTTCTCCAACTCTTGTTCCAGTTTCTATACAAAGCCCAGATCTCACCTTTCCTGGGAAAAATTCTATAGAATGACTTCTTTTTGCTTATATCAAAATTGACACGATGAGAAAACCTGGAAATGTCCAAATTTGCCTCGCTGCCAACTCGAAAAATACCACATGCACAGGGTAAATTTTCTTCCATCCATTGAATTTCTTCATCAAGCATTGGATTTGGTTCTAAGAATGCCACAGACACTGTGAATGGTGAAACGATATTTGTTACCTTGACATATGACCGAGGCATAGCATTCCTTTCATCATATACAGCCCAAACTTGGTCTACTTTGAAATCATTAGCAGACAACTTGGACTTGCAGTGTAGGACACCGGCATTTGACCCACCGGAATCTGTAGTGCTAGCAGGACTAGAGAACTGAGAAATACTGTATTTTTCCTGGATGGAGATTGCTTCATCGAGGCAAACCTTCTTTTGTTGCTGATTAGCATCATCTTCTGAAGATTCTCGAGTGCTCATTTTACTTTTGGAAGAACCACCAAAATCTAAATTACTTTCAGTAATCATATTCCTCGTCTCTGACTGTGGTTGAGAAGATTCATTTTCTTCTGGCAATTTCAAATATAAACCATCACCGAAATTGGAATTCTCTTGGATGTTGACAGAGTCTAACTCATGCATCAAAATTTTCTTTTGTTGGTAATCAGTGTCATCTTCTGAGGTATCATGAGTTACTGTAGAAGAATCATTTTTGCTCAAAGTACCTTCTGAAACCTTGCTTTCAATGACCACTGGATGACCAGCATCCATAAAATAACTGGCCTTAAACTGAGAGTTTGATCTGTATGGAGCAGCACGAGAACCACTTCGTTTGGAATCAAACACTGCTCGTTTAACAGGATTTGAAAGCACAGAAAATGCTTCCTTCACAAAATTTAGTGCCAACTCTGTACCTGGCAAATCATTCTTAACGTGATTCAGTTGTGATACAAGTATTGAATAGCTGGCATGTATCTCAGAAGGCTCGGGAGAAGGGCCAAGCTGTAAAATCAGGTACCAATCAATGCCATAATGTCGGAGATAGCTCTCTGTCTCAGCATGGCAAAGAATATCACAGACTGCAAGCAATTCTGAGGCATGATCAAACAATAAGGATGATTTCAAGGCTTCAAGAATAAGGGCTTTGGCACCACTATAATCTTTCTGGCGGATTTTGTTGAAGATTGCACTTTTAGCATGACTAATCTCTGCATCATCACCAACCATTCTGCTTTCTAGAGACAGAACAAAGTTACAACTGCTTATCCAACATGAAAATACATATGCATGAATGTATTTTGGAAACACTTAAAATCTGCATGCACGATATTTATTTATTTTTTTAAAAGTTGATGTTTATCAGGTCTAAAATCTCAGTTAGCCTGTCACATATGGAAGCCATAAAACAGTGTATTCAAACGAACTGCTCATGCCTTTACCTTTTCAAGCAAAATAAAACAATATTTAGCATTCACCAAAACATCAGATTTTTTTGTAAAGAAGATTCAGAGCATTATAAGATTAGTTGTGGAGGATCCAATACTGTTCAAGTTTCAATAGTGTGGCCTGCTTCTGTACAAAGCCGCGACTCTATGGTGTAGAACGGGCAATACTGACCAATTCAGTCAAGATAACTAAAAGCTTGTTTATCCGCGGTCTGCCTAAAACTTGTTTACTACTGCACTATAAATATCCAGGACAATAATGAATAAAACAAAATAAACTGCAATACTAGGCCTAAAGCTTGTGATCGGATGATGCAAGCATAATTCAGACAACCTGGCATACTAACACCTTTCAGAAAGAAGGATGTTTCATTGCCTTGTGATTTGAGATCAATTGTTAGTCCATATGAGCAATATGCATACAACAATTCACATTAATGTATATTCAATTGCTGATGAAATAACTAAAAATTAGGCCAAAATCTTCGTTATCAATCCAAATATGATGTTAACACCCAAATAAAATATTTTAACTTATATTGATAACTTAGCATATAACATAGGTGGAAATGTTTGTACTAGGATTTTAAGGGTAAGAAGAAATGTTCATATTCAACATATGCAAACAAGCATGAAATTTTCTTGATTATAATTTACACCATCGGGAAAAATAGTACAGATACATATTCAACACACTAATTAAGAATATGCCACAAGTCCCACTTAGCAACTTGTTACATTGTAATGTTTGCCTCACTCCTAGCACTTGTCACATTGTCAAGATCTGTTCTGGCATTGCAAAGGCAGAAGCAAGAGGTTAGCATTGGTTACAAGGGATATCAGCACAGCTATGCATGACCGAATATAAAAAGTTAACCAGCCAAACTAATTTGATCACAATTTAGCTATCAATCTTCGAAATGTTAAAATATGAAATTTATTACAGATTGACAACTACACTTGCTTGCTAGATGCAGCTCTTTGCATAGTTGACTCATGGTATCCCATCTCCAATCAATTGTGTTATGAACCAAAATGGTTCTATCCCTTGTGAAGTATAACTTAAGAGCAAGATAATTGTGTACCTTTTTCCTGCATGGCTAAGGGTCAAAGCGATCTCAACCACTGGGGAAAGGTATATTTTTTTCCACACATTTATCACTTGTGAGCTTGCATAAATCAAAGTAGACCAATAACTCAAACCAATCAAATTTTTTAGTCCAATTGTGTGAGTCGCATGGCCTCGAATGTAATGAGTTTAAGGTAAACAAACTAAGCAAGCACAACTTGCACTATGAGCTGTGCCTGCGCTCATGTGAACCATTCGTAAAATGAAATATGTAGAGGGTGAATCAATAAAACGAGAAGGGAAAAGTGAATAGATCCTCTAAAGGCCCCTTTCCATAGACATTCTAACTACGCATCAATTTCTGAACTTGGGAACAGTGCAAGGAAACCGATCGGGAGTAGGTCAAGACAGATCAAAACGCATCAGATTCCAAACAAAATTTGTCATTTGGAAAAAGAATCTGAAATTTGGAAAGCCAAAGTCACTGAGAAAAAAAAAAATCACATTGGGATGCAGACTTCAACCAGGTGACACCACAGCAACTTTTCCCAACATCCAAAGCGGTTGTCACGACCCGAGGACTTCATCCTTATATGAGAGGTAGCCTCCTTGCTCGGACAATACTCATCCCTGCATCAAAATCATAAATAATACCCGAGAAGGATACACCACACCAGGTTGTACGAATATGAACATGCAATATTTTATTAAATCACATAAAAGAATGCAAACACAAGACTCTACAATACCTGTGACCTACCTAACTGACAAACTGACCTCATGCAAACAATGAAATGGAAAATACTAGAATAACCAAAATGCATAAACAACCAAACTATGCAATACAAAAAAAAGCTGGATGGACTCTGTAGAAACCATCTCCATGACTATCGTTGAGCATCTCTAAACAACCGTCCAACTTTATTGACCAAACCTCGAAAATCGCCTAAGTCTGCGAATCAGGTCAAAGGAAAAGGAGAGTGAGCACAAAGTGCAAAGTGGAGCTAAGAAAGACGTGCATGAAAATATAAACAAAGAGGGCAACAACATAGTTTATACTTTATATTTCCATATCATTTGCCTTTTATTCTCTTCTTGATTAATTTCATCAGTTCTCCTAATTTCTTGTCTTCAACATTTCACATTATAGTTTTACTCTATCCGACAATTCAACATCATTTATTAGGTGGGTGCACAACATGCAATACACCTATCAAGGATGTGTCGTATAAGTAAAGGTGAACGACCTATATTCCACCTATTATAAACACATCAGCATGTATAAATGTAATTATAAATACAAAGGTGGGCGACCTGCAACTCACCCAAGAAGGATGCCTAGTATAAGAGAGTGATTGACCCGCAATTCATTCGTCACGAAATACATCGTATGCATACACCTATGCATATCGAGTGAACGGCTTACAATCCACCCGAAAGAGATGTATCGTATGCACATGGGATGAACGACCCGCAATCTACCCAATACGAAATACATAATGTGAATGCACATATACAAACATACATTTATAAGGTGAACGATCCGCAATCCACCCAAAAAATGCCTCATGTATACATAGAATGAACGACCCGCAATCCATCCCGTAAGGTGCTTCACATAAGAATAGGGTGAACGACCCGCAATCCACCTCGTGAGAAAAAATCATCTCAATTTGGCCGAAGCCTATGAACGCACGAAAAGATTTAAAAGTCTTTTTTAAAGCGCGGAGCAAATGCTCTCTATATTATTAGAGAAATATTTTATTACTGATTTGGTATAAATAACCTCATAACTTTCATCAAGTATAGAACTGAAGTTCTATAGCACAAGGGTTACACCATCTCCCTATTTATTTAGTTGAGAAGCTACGTAATTTCTTACGAGCGTGGAGCCGAAACCCACTCGTATTATTCGATTTTAGGTAACTTCCTCAACAACATCATTTATATTATTTATTCACTTAAAATTTTCATGAGAATTTGAGGTCTCTTTTAGGAAACTTATCCTAAGTTCTCTTGTGATATCTCTAAATTTTCCATCGTCCATTATAATTGTTATTAATAGATTTTGATAGGGTACTGTTTTACCATAATCAAAAGGAAACCGTTTATCAAATGGTTTTATCAACTTGATAAGATTTCATCTTCTCTACTGTTTAGAACAAAAGAGATAAAGAATGGATACAATGTATAAATTTAAAAAGATAGATGCAATCAACATAAAGTTCTACGAAGCCTAAGTCATGAAATAAGCAATCATATGAATAATAAAATTGAAATATTGGAACTTTATAGAACTTTATACTGATAATGGAAGCAAAGGAGAGACTTAAATAGGTATTGGCGTAGAAATTTAAGCTGGAATAAAAGGGAGCAAGCAACCTAATTGAGGAATCTAAGTCATTTTCTATTTAATCATGCACGGAGGTAAATCGACAAGCAAGAAAACTCCACCTTAACCGAAAGGTGTTTTGTGGAGCGTCGGTTGCGCGACTACAGTACTGCGGCGACGGTATCGCTGGCAGCAATGGCCTTCGTCGACAACGGCGTGCAGCGATGCGGCGAAGGGTTTGAGGATATAAAGAGGGAAAGGGGGAAATGTCACGGGCACCGGAGGAAAGGTTCGGCTTTTGCCTTTTAATTGGACTTTTTGCGAAAAGGTTCGGTACATTTTAGAATTTATAACTAGACTCTTATTTTTAAAGCTCAATTCATACTATTAATATAGTATTGTAATCCTTATAATTTAATTAAAATGTAAAATTAAAATTAAAAATGATTTTTAAAACACAATTTAGTAGAAGAATATACTTACCGAGCCACATAGGTATTTTTTTTAAAAATAGATTAAAAATGATTTTTAAAACACAATTTAATAGAAGAATATACTTACCGAGCCACATAGGTATTTTTATTTTTAAAATTATTAAATTATGTATTTAATTTTACTTTTACTCTTGTTATTATTTTCAATCAATTGTTCAGTCGATTGTAATAGTAATAATCAGCTAGGCGACATGCGTTTGTTAATCTATTAATTTTTTTTAAAAAAATAATTGATTCAGGTTTAAACATGCTTAATATATTATGTCAAATTGATATTTGAGGATATTTAAATCAGTCAAAATCGACTAATCGACCTAGAAAGCTCGGAATGATATTAAATCAGATTATATATATTCGTCTAGTTTTTCTAATTATATAAATGCCCTTAAATATCGATTTGACCTATTATATTGAGAGAAATAATTTTTTAAATACGAATGTATCTGAAAATTTATTCGTCTTTAAATAATTATTACTCTCGATATAATGGATTAAATTGATATTTCAAAGTATTTATATAATCAAAAGAACTAGACAAATATATAAGATCTGGTTTCATGTCATTCCGTGCTCTCTAGGTTCATCAGTCGATTTTGGCCGAAATCGATTGATGGATGTAGAGAGCTTATAATGATATAAAACTTAAGATATGTGTAATTTTTCTGATTATATAAATATTTTCAAACATCAATTTGATAGAATATATTATAATATATTAAGTGGAGTGATTGTTGGTAATATGAATTAATTATTTTTTAAAAAAAAATAATTAATTATTATCTGTTCTTACGATTGTGCACAAAAGTACTAATAAAATTAAGTATATAGTTTGATAATTTTAAAAATAAAGTATGTGATTTAGATATTTTAAAAATTATGTATGTGATTGGATAAAAAAACTGAAGAATATAATTTATGAATAAAAGAGAAATTTTATAAGGACATCTCCGTGCTCTCGAAAGATTTGTAACATCAAAAAATTGAATAAAAAGATTTGAAACATTATGGCGTGAGTATGAACATGTTTTTTTCTCTCGAATTTAAGACATTTTCAATATGAGATTTTTGAGTATGGGTGAATAAAAGTTCAATTAAATAAAATAATTCGATCGAATTTTAAAATTTAATTCGATTATTTTGAAATTTTAGGGGTTTTAAAAAAATATATTAATTATATCGATTAATTCGGTTCGATTTTGATTTTAAAATTTCTTATTCAATTAAATCAAATAAATCAAATAAATCAAAATAATCAATTTTATTTTATAAAAATATGAAATTTCGATAAAATATCAGTCAAAACCCAAAAATTCTCCAATGATACCATATTATTAATTTTTTTTGATTAATTCAATTTTTGACTGGATTAATCGATAAAATAACTGTTTGATTTATTCTATTTTTATTAGATTAGTTTAAAAAAAATCAATTTGATTCAATTTTAATCGAATATTTAATCCTATTTTTGAGAGGTTTGTGGAAGGTGAGGTTTGAGATTTTTAATTTAAGAGCATGAGTAGTGAAATAACATATTTTTTTCTTTAAAAATTAACACTCGAGTTAATTTTATAAAACATTTAATTATGTTATATTTTATTTTATGAATAATCAATCAAAATTGATCAAAGTTATATTCCTTTCTTCTTTTAAATAAATATAAATTTTTAATTTTCGGGACTAAGTGTAATGATAAGATATTAAGGGAACCCAAGAGTCATATTTTTCTCCGATCTGAGTTTTGCTTAAGTCTTGAATAAATTTAAGGATATATTCAAAGAAATTCGAACCGATTGGTTGGAATGATTTATGGATTCCGAACAATTATAACTAAGATAATAATTTTCACTCAATAAATGATAAGTACTTGGATATAAATGTTGGTCTATCTCTACATTCGATATATTGTATAATCCTTTGAGTGTTTTAATAGAACATGATATAAAATTCATATTGTTTTCTAGCAGAAATTGAATTAAAAAAAAGAAATTGAATCATTAGTACTTTTCTATTTATCTCAGAAAATTTTCATAGGTCTACTATATTTAGAATTAATCAACTCGAAGAGTGATACATAATTAATATATATATATATATTTTGTTGGCAAATATTTTTTTTAAAAAATAAATTGATTCTATAAGTTAAAAAATATGACTATAATTAAATTAAATTCATAAGTTAATTAAATATTAAATGAAATTATAAATTTAATTAAATAAAAAATCATAAATTAATCAATATATTAATTGCAAATTATAAATAAATTAAATTAAAGATCATAATTAATTAAAATATTAAATGAAAATTATGAAAATAATAAATAAAGATATATGACTTATAATGTAGGTCCATAAAAAAATTATAGAGAGATTTTTTTTTATCGTGGAGAGTAGTAATTTTGTATGCTTTTGAGACGATATTGATGGGTCATATTAGAGACTAAAAAAAGCTCATTTAGAATGCCCTAAAGGTAATTTTAGAAATAACTATTTTTTTTATGAATTTATGGAATTTGCAAATATTTTATTTCCTCTACACCACGTATCTTTTCTAAATCTTGAAAATATTATAATTTTTTCACATAAATTTTTTCATTTTACAATTAAAATGAGTTAAAGGCATATATCCATTCATAAGTTGTGAAGAATTTAATCATAGATAATTTTTTAACCACCCATCAAATAGGCAGAAGATTCATTAAATTATAAAACGTTACCATGCCATAATATGATGTGTTTCCAATGCCAATAAAAAATAATCCATCCAATGATATTTAACATCCAGAAATTTGCCAAATAAAATATGTCCCAAGCAGAAATATCACAAGTACCGTCACGCCCCGGCCCGTCACAAGGAAAACTATAACCAAAATCCTTTTTATCTAGCATTAACTTGGAACCACGTGCATCTAAAGCACCTTTTACTAAAATCAATGTAGTTGTATGCAAACCTAGAGCAATA
>JBBUKS010015855.1:0-11966 GCA_038050645.1 Hedychium gardnerianum | reverse complement strand
ACTTACTGTTTTAACACCTCCGCACAATCATGCTTGACTTGAGCGTCGGAGCGGGATCCCCAGGCCTCTCACGTGAAGCTCTCCGTTAACCATTCGTCTCTCTTTCTGTGAATTGTGCAGATCCCTAACCGGAAAGAACAGAGAGATCTTGTTCACTCGTCGCTCAGCAGGCTAAATCCTTCGACCGGTTATTTGGGACGGGAGACCGACGAAGCCCTTCGATCGACATCAAGATCTCAGACGACCGGTAGGACCACTCCGCTTAACGGTGATCCAGTCAGCAAATCTCCAGCTCACCGGTGGCTCATCCTCTGCCAGTCTCCGCGCAGGAACAAATTTGCGCTGTTTGTGGGAACTCCTGTTAAATCCTGAAGCAAAGACTAAGATGGATGACACTGGAAGATCCAACCTGCCCTCTTCGCAAAGCGAACTGGCCCAGGTAATCGCGGTTGCCGTACAGGAGGCCATGCAGCAACAACAGGCTGCGTGGCAACATAAACAAGAGGCTTGGATGCAACAACAACAATGCATTTGGCTGCAACAACAGACCGGGGGACAAGTACTGTGGCTGGCACCACCGCCGAGGATGTTTGCCCCGTCAGTAGGGGTCCCGCCGGGCGCTCGACAAAGATTATTCACACCCGCAGACACACAGCTGGCCTTTGGCCGACCAGCAGTGGAAGCATATCTCCCACCAGAGCAGTTGGGGGAATACTCAATCGCCCAAGCCAAGGCCCAAGATATCGCCAAGAGCAAAGGGTCGACCCCCAACGCAGCTAGCGAAACTAAGGGTCTGCCGTTCACAGAGAGTGTTTTGGGCGATCCCCTGCCCAAACACTTCCGCCCCACTACCGTAGGGAAATATAATGGGTCTACGGACCCAGAAGACCACTTGTGCAAGTTCGAGAACGCAGCGCTGCTGCACCAATATCCAGACGAAGTCAAATGCAGGGTTTTCCTGACGACCCTGACGGGTCCAACTCAGAGATGGTTCAACCGGTTGCCGAGTGGATCCATTCATTCCTTTGAAGAGTTCAAAAATGCTTTTCTACAGCACTTCGCCAACAGAAGAAGATACATTAAGACTCCCTGGGACCTGTCTCCATGAAGTAGAGAGCTAAGGAGCCCTTGAAGGATTACCTGCAACGGTTTAATAAAGTGACCTTGGATGTCCAAGGGACCACTCCCGAAATCCTGGTCAGCGCATTCTCGCAAGGCCTACAAGAGGGAAATTTTTTTTCAATCCCTGGTGAAGAAGCCCCTAGTGGATTTCGACCACCTCATGAGTCGGACCCTCAAATACGTAAAAGTGGAGGAGGCATAGTCGACTCGAAAAAGGGGGGCCGACGTCCCGGCCAGTCCATCTGACCGTAGGGCTCCCCCCCCCTCCGTTAAAATACAATGACCGTCTAGGGCCTCATCGCCAAGTGCCTAGAGGCGGGGATACAGCGGTCCACGAGGTCAAAGCCTTCCGAGCCCCGCGGCTCCAAAGGCGGCATCCTAAATGAACCGACCTCTTTTGTTCATACCACCAGAGAGGAGGACATGCTACCAAGGATTGCTATGAACTGAAGAGGAAGTAATGGGAAACCGAACGGAAGTCACCCGATCGGAAGCACTCCCCTCATCGAGCGGATCAGAGGGAAGTAGAGAGTTCGTCCGAACGACGTGCCCGGACACCCCTAAGGGATCATCGAAGGCCTACCCCTCCTAGGGAGGATAGAGCGAGAGTCAAAGGCAAGGCCCCGTTGCGGGGGACGATTGACATGATCTCCGGCGGTCCCACTGACGGAGACTCCAATAGGGCCCACAAAGCTCATAGTCGACGATTGGAAAGCTTTGGGGTAAGTACCAGTGCCAGGGGGAGTGGCGAACCGGAAATCAGCTTCGGCCCACGAGATTTGGAAAGGGTTGAGACATCCCACGAAGTCGCCTTGGTTATCAAGGCCATAATAGCTAATTATGCAATAAAGAGGATTTTCGTGGATATAGGCAGCTCGGTCAACATTATCTTCAGAAAGACCCTCAACCAAATGCGGATCGAGGAGGAGGAACTCCGACCGATGACCACTCTTTTATTCGGATTCATCGAACATCAAGTTCAACCTATCGGACAAATCACTCTCCCCCTCACATTGGGGGAGGAGCCCGCGGAAAAAACCCGGCGAACACCCTTCATGGTGGTGGAGGCTGAATCAACATACAACGTCATTTTGGGAAGGCCAGCTCTGAATGCTTTCCAAGCTGTGGTTTTCACCTTCCACCAGAAGGTTAAATTCCCCACGGGAAATCGGGTAGGAGAAGTGAGGGGAAGCCAGTCGGTCGCTCGGAGGTATTACATCGACATCGTCCGAACGGGCTCCAATAAGGCGAGAAGGGTCCAAAGGCCCTAGGTCAACGTCATCCAAGAAGGAGTTGTCGGGATGTCGTCGGGGTGTCGGAAGAAAAGAAGAAAATCCAGATCCACCCCAAGCGACCTGATGGTACAACCCGCATAACAGCAGGCTTGCCCGATTAGCTAAGGAGGAAGCTGAAGAACTGTTTGGCGTGGAACCATGACGTCTTCGCTTGGTCAGCATCTGACATTAAGGGAGTAGCCCCGACCGTGATGGTACACCGGCTCAACATCCTTCCCGGGTCGAAGACGGTCCGGCAAAAGAAGAGAAGTTTTGAGCCGAAGCAGGATCAGACGATTCGGGCGGAAGTCGACAAGCTCCTAGAGGCGGAGTACATCCGGGAAGTGCAGGTCCCCCCTTGGCTAGCGTAGGTTGTCCTGGTATCAAAATCGGGCGGCAAATGGCGGGTCTGTATCGACTTCCGCGACCTGAACAAGGCCTGCTACCCCCTATCGAGCATCGATCAGTTCGTCGACTCGACTAGCGGATGTGAGTACATTTGCATGTTGGACGCTTATCAAGACTATCACCAGATCTCGGTGGCCCCGGTGGCCCCGGAGGACCAGGAAAAAGTGAGTTTCGTCACCTCCAGGGGTACGCTCTGCTACAACGTTATGTCGTTAGGGCTAAAGAACGCAGGATCCACGTATCAAAGGATGATGGATCGGGTGTTCAAACATGAGATCGGCAGGAACATTGAAGTATATGTGGATGACATCCTTATCAAATCATCCCGAGCGGACAGCCTTATTTCTGATATCGAGGAGACCTGCAGCACCCTGAGAAAATATGGGCTCAAGCTAAACCCCAGCAAGTGTCTCTTCAGAGCCAAGAGTGACCGCTTCCTCGGCTATGTGGTCATCGAGCGGGGAATTGAGGTCAACCCAGAAAAGGTGCAAGCTCTTCGCGACATGGCCCCGCCTAAGAACTTTAAAGAAGCTCAACGGTTGGTCGGCCGAATTATCGCGCTATCCCGTTTCATCTCCCGGCCGGTGACCTAAAGTCTCCCGTTCTTCAAGGTACTAAGGAAGACCTCGAAGTTCAAATGGGACGGGAATTGTGATCTCGCTTTTACTGAGCTAAAGGAATACCTGACCCAACTGCCGCTCCTATCCAAATCGCGGCTCGACGAGCGTTTATGGTTGTATCTGTCGGCCGGGGAGGGGGCCTTGGGCACCGCTCTGGTACGAGAAGAGGATGACATGCAACACCTAGTCTACTTCACCAACCATTTGTTGAAAGACACAGAAGACAGGTATACCACCTTGGAGAAGCTGGCGTTAGCACTGTTCATGATCGCCCGGCGGTTGAGGGCCTATTTTCTCTCTCACCCGATTATGGTCCTCACCAACAACATGCTAGGGCAGGTGTTAACCAGCCCGGAGGCTTCGGGATGGTTGATTAAATGGACAACCGAGCTCAGTGAGTTTGATATCCAGTATCAACCCCGAACGGCTATAAAAGCCCAAGCCTTAGCTGATTTCATGACGGAAACGGTCAGCCCCGACCTAGAGGGGGTCTGGAAGATTTATGTGGATGGGTTAGCCGGCCGTCAAGGCAGTGGAGTCAGAGTTTTATTAATTTCGCTATGGGAAGATGTGGTGCAGCTATCCATCCGACTTAACTTCCGGGCCACCAACAACGAGGCGGAGTATGAAGCTCTCCTAACCGGCCTGCAAGTGGCTTGGCATGTAGGGGTCGTCCGAGTATTGATCCAGTCGGATTCGCAGTTGGCAGCTCAACAACTAGAAGAAGGTTTCGAGATCAAAAATGAGCGCTTGAGGAAGTACATCGAGGCGTACGAGCAACTGAAAATTAAGTTCTAGGAGGTGATCCTACAAAAAATCCCCCGAGCAGACAATCTCCGAGCCGATGAACTGGCCAAAATGGCCAGTGTTATGGCCGAATGGACAATTGCCAAGCCCACCTCGTAGACCCTGCTCGTAGCCCAGATTGACAGACCGACTGAAGGCAATGCCACCCCGGATTGGAGGTCTCCGCTCATCTCCTACCTCCAGCTCGGAGCTATCCCCGGGGACGCAGAAGCCGCCGGCGGCTCAGAAGGTAGGCGGACAGGTTTACACTGATCGGGGACGTCCTATATAGGCGCGCTTTCTCTCAGCCCCTTCTCAAGTGCTTGATCCCTGACGACACCGATTATGTTATGCGGGAAATACACAAGGGCATTTGCGGGAACCATGTGGGAGGCCAGACCTTTTCCCGAAAGATCCTCTTAGCCGGGTACTATTGGCCTACCTTTCAGGCGGACACCGCTCAGTTCGTCGCAAGCTGCGCTCATTGCCAGAAATATCAAAATCTACTACATCACCCGATCTCACAATTGAAGACATCTACAGTGTCGCAGCCATTTGACCAATGGGGGATGGATATTGTCAGACCTTTCCCGGTCGGGCCTCAACAAAAGAAATTTTTCCTGGTCGCAGTGGACTATTTCTCCAAATGGGTAGAGGCTGAGTCACTTGCCCGCATCACAGAAGAGGTCGTCATGAAGTTCTTATGGCGGAGCATTATCTGTCGGTTCGGCATCCCTTTCAAATTGGTGTCCGACAACGGGAGGCAGTTCCAAGGGCGGAAGATCAAAGAATGGTGCGACGGGTACGAAATCCAGCAGACTTTCACCTCGGTGGCATACCCGCAGAGCAACGGGCAAACCGAGGTCGTCAACCGGGAGATCGTCAGGGGACTTAAGATAAAACTGGACCATGTTAGAGGAAGCTGGGTAGATGAGCTGCCTAACATCCTCTGGGCCTACCGGACGACCCCCAGGGAGAGCACCGACCTGACCCTCTTTCACCTAGTTTGCGGAGGGGAAGCAATTGTGCCAGTAGAAGTCGGGGAAGAGTCCATCCGATGAGCTGGATACGGGGAGGACAACGCTAAGCTACGGCGCATGAAGCTCGATTTGATAACGGAGACAAGGGAGAAGGTGGCCGCCCGGCTCGTGGCTTATTGACAACAGATGAGGCAGACTTATAACAAGTGGGTCATCCCTCGAACCTTCCAGGTCGTGGATTTCATGTGGAGAAGAATAAAGTCGGTCGGCGACGTCAACAAGCTTGAACCTCAATGGCAGGGCCCGTATAAAGTCACCCGCAAGCTGAGTTCCGGAGCTTACTATCTGCAAAACGCGGAGGGAAAGAAGTTAGATCGGCCGTGGAGCGCAAACCACCTACAGTCGTACTGAAGTAGAGGCCCTTGAACCACCCTTTCTTATTTTCAGTTATGTAAGTTAGTCACGCCTAATGTTTTTCCAGAAATAAAAACTTCGTGCAGGACGGGGAGACTCCCGATCTGGTATTTACCTCGATCTCTGCTAAAGCTCCAGTCTCCCCTCTGATCAAGGGTCGAGTTTCTTCGCTAAAGCTCCGATCTCCACTAACGCTCCGATCGCCCCTCTGATCAAGGGTCAAGTTTATCTGCTAACGCTCCGATCCCCCCTCTGATCAAGGGTCAAGTTTATTTGCTAAAGCTCCGATCCCCCCTCTGATCAAGGCACTACAACACTTCTGGAGTATGACAAGGGCCCGATCGAGTATTACACGAAAAAAAAACAAGCAACAACGCGTGAGAAGAATGACTGCCAAAAGATATTTCATTGAAAATCAAGGCCCGCTCGGGCGATACAGGACTCCTACATTCTGGATAAAAGCCCGGTCGGGCAGCATAAGAAAAAAAAAATCCTACACAAACTCGCCCAAGGCGTCGTCCGGGACACTGTCAATAATTTTCACGAAGTCCACGGCGTCCGGAGGAAGAGTGACAGTCAAGTGGCCTGCCTCCCGCAGCTGTTGTATCGCGTCCCGGGACCCGAACTCGAACATCTATATGATCTTCGGGCCGAGCTGGTTCTGAAACTCAGGAGAGTTCAAGTATTGAACACTTCGGGCCGACCAGCGGTCCTCCTCTGTGGCTTGCTGACGAGCTCGGACGACTTTCTCCTTCTCTAGCTCAGCTTTCTCCTTGGCCAGAGCGCCCTTCAGCTTGTCCATCGACTTATTGCGGGAGGACAGCTCAGATTTCGCTGCCTCTAGCTGAGACTCGGCCTCCTGCTGTGCCGACCGGGACCGGAGGAGCTCCTCATTGAGAGAAGCTTGCTGAGCTCGCGACTCCTCCAGTTGGGAGTCCGCCGCCTGCTTTGACCCCTCCAAATAGGTCAGGTGGGTGGCTTGAAGTTGCAGATCGGCTCGGAGCCGCTCCAACTCCGCCCGAACTTCCTCGCTCAGAGCAGCCTCTTGGTTCTCCAGCTCGGACACCCAAGCCTGCAACTCTTGGTTTTTCCGCAAGAGCCGATAGCCTCGGGCGAGCACTTCCGCGCTCCTGCACCACGCCTACAAAACGAATATGAGTGCTAATACCAGAAAATGAGCAAGTAAAGTAGGTCGGGGACTTACTGCAGCCATGTTAGACGCCAGGAAGTCCAACGTCTTTTTGTCAGAGCATTTCTGCAAATGCTTTTGGGACGATCACCAAGCGGCCGCTAACCGGCCGTCCAACCACACTTTGGCGGGAATGATGGGCCCTCGCCAGCCTCTGCCCTCTCAGGTCGGGGAGACCTCGATGGGAGCTTCGACTGGGGTCGGGGTAGGGAGCTTCGTTGACCACCGCTCGCCCGCCGAGCGCCCCGTCTGAGCCACGGGGGAGATACAGATGGGGGTGAAGCTCGACGACCTAGTGTCGCCTGACCGCGGTGGGCACTCTTCAGTAGCCCGGGCGAAGGAGGGGCCAATCGAATGGCGCCTCTTAGCCGACCGAGCACGCTTCTCGGCACTCTGAGTAGCCGAGCGTTTCCCCGAACAGCGGTCCTCTTGGAAGACGCCCCCACTCCTATCATGGAAGGCCGGGGAGAAGGCAGCTCGCCGGTGTTCTGGGCCCCCGACTAGCCGGCCGGCAAAGCAGGCCGACCCTCTTTCATGGTTATCTCAATGTCACGCTCTTCTAGCTCTCCCAACGAGAGCACCCCTTATTAAGCGACTGCTGCTTTCCACATTGTTTGACCTGCATAGAACACAAAAAATTCTTAGTTAGACATAAACAGAACTGGAACTATGAAATAATCCACCGAAGGAAGCAGGCAGCGGGGTCGCGATAGGGCTCAGCCCAACCATATAGAGGAGTCCCTACTGCAGTAGCACCCGAGCATCGAAGCTCAAGTCAGCAAGAATGTCACCCGCCTTCAAATGCGCCGCTCTAAAAGAAGACGTGGGTCGGGGAGCCTTCGGCAAGGCCACGTTCCACTTGGATGCCCACTCAAACCCGGTCAGAGTGGATACGTAAAAGAACTTATCCTTCTATCCCCTATTGGAGGTTGACAGTTCATCCAAAAAGAAGTACCCTGCCCGGGACTGAAAGAAGAAGGTCTCCTCCTCCTCTATCTTTGGATAAAAGAAAAAATTAAAGGATCGACCCTCTAGCGGGATGTCGTACACCCTAAAGACTATGTACGACCCGCAGAGCTGCCGATAGCCGTTGGGGGCCAGTTGATTCAAAGGGATACCAAAGTATTGGGACACAGACTCAAAGAAAGGGGATATGGGAAAATGGAGACCGGTTTGAAACTGACCTAGGAAAAATGTCAAGCTCCCGACCGAGGGTTGGTGGGCTCGTTGGTCCGGACGGGGAATCGTCAGCTTATAGCCGAGCGGAGTCCTATATTGCACCCTAACTTCCTCTAAGTCAGAGGTGGTCAAGGTGGACTTCATGGATCCATACCAAGGACCAGAAGTCGAAGCCTCGGCCATGACCTACAAAATATATACCCGGTCTACCGAATCCTGACTGACCTAAAAGACCCAAGGACCCTACACCAGACAGGAAGACTTACTGGATCGGGGAATGCAAAGGCCGAGCGGAGAGATCGGACGCTACGAAACAAGGACTGAGGCGAAAACAAACAACCGAAGCCTTTTTCGGCGAGGACCTTATATAGCCGCGGCCCTGGATTCTCAGCCGTTGGATCCAAAGACACCAACTTACCAGCGGCGCACTAGGATCGTCGGATCAATCCACCCGCGGAATGCCGGTATCGCAACAGTCGCGACGATTGACGTCCCGACGTGGGTGGGCCACGTGTCGAATAGCCACCGATCAGCACGACGGTCGACGCATCGTTAGTACCCCGCGTTTAATAGCATTTATAGAGCTCGTTTCCCGAGACACACTACCATCTCCCGATCGAAAGAGCGTGCCAAGGTCCGACCGGATCAAGACACCCGACACAAAGTTGTCCGATCAGTCGGTCATGCCTCCTTCGACCAGACTCGAAGGGAGGGCTTGTGATATTGGCGGTTAGGTCTAAATCCCTTGATAGTACGGATAGGTGCCACGTGACACCTGGTCAAGGTCAAGATCGACTCCCAGATGGACATATGTTATATATCCTACCAGGCCCGTTATCATTTCCCCCAATCAAAAGTGAGCAATCAACATCGCAGACCAGAGCACCCTCATAAGCCCCGGTCGGGTGTATATTATACCCTGACCGACCGGATCCCCTCTGAAAGCCCCGGTCGGGTGTATATATCCTGCTCACCGATCGGGGGCTCCCGCTGAAAGCCCCGGTCGGGTGTATATATTATGCTAAATCGACTGAGAGACACTCTTTGAATCCCAGTCAGGTGTGTACATTATTCTAGCCGACTGGAGGTACTTTTTGAACCTCGGTCAGGTATAAGGGTAATCTCATCATGGATCCTGGTCTTCGATATAACCATAAAGGTTAACTCTGATGCCGCCTGTACGACCAAAATATCCCTCACCAGTACGGCCACAACACCCTCGACAGTACAACCAGAACACCCTCAACTGTACTCCAGACACTCTCCTGAAATACGAAGAACGGCGGTATTTTCAGGCCAGAACATACTCGCCCATGCCTCAACAGGACGCATCATTAATGCTGGTCGTACACACTTTGGAGGAGTATATAAAACAACAGGAGTCACTGCGGGAAGAAGATTCTTTTTCTGATCACAAACTCCATTATTTACTGTTTTGACACATCTGCACGATCAGATCTGACTTGAGCGTCGGAGCGGGATCCCCAGGCTTCTCGCATGGAGCTCTCCTTTAGCCCTCCGTCTTTCTTTCTGTGATTTGTGCAGACCCCCGACCGGAAAGAACAAAAGGATCCAGCTCATTCGCTGTTCTACAGGCAAAACACTCCAATCAGCACCACAAACTCCGATGACCGGCGAAGCACTCCGATCAGCACCACGATCTCCGACGACCGGCGAAACACTTTGATCGGCACCATGACCTCCGACGATCGGTAGAACCCCCGCTTATCGGCGATCCAATCAGCAACGTTCTAACTTATCGGTGACTCATCTTCTAACCGTCTCCGTGCAGGAACATTCAGCATATTTTCTTTATGTTTTTGTATACATCAAATCCCTATGGTACCTTCAGGTTGAGGGGAGTTATGGAAGTTGTGAAAATTATATACTCTTTGGAAGCAAAAGATCAAACAAACTTTATCATCACACAGCCTAACCATTGCTCGCCTTTATTTTGGTTAGCTTGAAATGAACTTAGCAAACCTTTTTAAGGGAAATAAAGATGGACATACTGGTCCTATCCCAAGTCACGCATAACATCCTTTTGTATTGGCATTTGTGCAACTGAGATCTTTGTTACAGTCTGTTGTCGTGATATCAAAGACGAAAGAAAAAATTATTGAAAAGTTAACATTACGATCTCTTTCAATTGACCAAAGATGAGTGCTCAAGATTTTTAAATAAGAAGATGGTTGAACGACAACAAAGGGAGAGGGGGGAGGGGGGAGGGAGGAGGGGGGAGCGGTGGAAGCGACAAAGGCCATGAGAAATGACTTCTTGTTTAAGAAAGGGGAAAACGAGATGCGGAGAGTTGCTTGAAATTTAAATTAAATTAAATAATATTTTTTTATTTTATTAAAATATAATTTTAGATTTTATAATGTTAAGATAGAATTTAAATTTAAAATTATTCCTTTAAGGAAAATTCTCAAAAACTATCAATCAAATACAACGATTTTATAATTGATTAGTTTAAAAATTATATTAAAAAATAATAGAATTTAATAAATAAATTTATTGTTCAACTAGATATAAAATAAATATCATAATTAAATTTGAAAAATAATAACTAATAATTTTTCATTAATATTATATGCTTTCTCAATATGATTTATTTTTTAAAATAATAGATTTAATATTGTTTAATATATCATTAGTTTTTAATAAAAAAGATTAAGAGATTTTTAATTTATCATTGATTGACGTGTGCAAACTTTATCTTTTGTTAGATGTGGATGTTAGAGTTTCCTCCGATGACAAGGACAAATCTTCATGGATCAACTATGTTACAGTATGGAGATGTTCATCAAGATCTCTACCATGCTTAAGTTTTAAATTCTAGTGGCGGAATTTGAGAGAGAGAAAATGAATATAGTGAGAGAAATAAATAAAAAGAATGAAGCTTTAATCCCCTTACCATTGTTAGCTTACCTCTTTCATATGACCTGCCTTCTGATCCATACAATGGTAGGTGGTACAACCTCTGTGAAGGGTGTGATTAGTGATAATGTGGACTTGATCTTGATCATGCCCAACTGCGACGCCTCTTTGGGAAGTGTTTGTCTTAAATATACTCGATTATAACCTGTCTAATCAATTATTAATTGATTTATCTATTATGTCACATCTTTCAACAGTCATGAGCGTTATTGTCAAAATGGTTGAGGCGTGTAGTCCTTGTTCCTACACTTTCTTATGCATTAGTCATTGTTCGAGCTAACTAAATTAATTTTTATAATTTACCTCTTTCGCATTGGTCCTAGGACGAATTAACAGAGACATTGGGGGCGAATGTTTCACCTTTTGTCACCTTGAGACGTGTAGTCCCTAGAAAGTCATAAGAGTCTAAGATACTCGGATGGACCAGTTGAACACGAGACTCTGCCATGGGTCAAAGTAGGGTCATGTGAGTTCAAGCAGTCATGTCAAGGTTCTATGGCTGCCAAGTACTCCGAAAGTTGAGGGAGGTGTTTAAGCAGTCAAGTAAAAGCTGAGAAGGGTGAGGAGAAGACCAACAAATATGATCTTTCATTGGAGACAAAAAAAATCCTCTAAATGAGTGAGAACTCATTCGACAGTGTATTTTTATATAAAAATCCAAGAACAAACAAAATGAAGCACCTCAAAGCATCGAGGATACAGTGGCTGCCTCAGCATTTCATTTAGAAACCGAAAATGCAAATAAGAAAGAGGAGAAGAGGACTAGTCGAAAGGATTAGATGTGGCATCGGGACACGAGGAGGTAATAAAGGCTCAAGTTAGAGCGATTGGTGAGCTCTTCTTGATTGGGCTAACCACCGAGGGAGCAACAAAACTAGAGAAATTGGTTTGCAATTTAAATTTGCACTTTATTTTGCAATTTATTTATTTTTCATTGTTATAAAAACACATAAAATGAATTTTAAGAAAAAGCTTGATCGTATCTATGATCCTCTGCCATACGAGATGGAGGATTCAACCTTTGGAGGCCGACAATGGAAAGCTTCATGTTGAT
>JBBUKS010015844.1:0-11967 GCA_038050645.1 Hedychium gardnerianum | reverse complement strand
ATGATAATTTGGCCATTAATGACTCTTTCCCAGATGAACATCTTTTATCTATCTCTAGTGGAAAAGACCCATGGTATACAGACTTTGTAAATTATCTTGCTTGTGATATTCTCCCAACAAATCTCAGTTATCAACAGAGAAAGAAATTTCTTACAGATATTTAGCACTACATATGGGATGAACTCTTTCTTTTTAAGAAGTGTGGAATATGATCTATCGAAGATGCATACCCGAGGATGAAACAAAGCAAATCTTACATGATTGTCACTCATCACCTTACGGAGGATACCTTAGAAGTGCAAAGACAACAACTAAAGTTTTACAATTTGGTTTCTTTTGTCCCAATTTTTTTAAGGATGCACGGAGTTATGTACTATCTTGTGACCGCTATTAGAAAATAGAAAATATTTTAAGGAGGCATGAGATGCCCCTAAATTATATCCTTGAAGTTGAGCTCTTTGATATTTGGGGAATTGATTTTTGGGGCCTTTTCCTTCAACGTGTGGAAATAATTATATTCTAGTTGTTGTAGACTATGTTTCCAAATGGGTGGAAGCTATAGCTTCTCCTACATGTGATGCTAAAACTGTCATCAAGATGTTCAAGAAGATAATATTTCCCAGATTTGGAGTTCCTAGAGCAGTCATCAGTAATGGAGGTTCTCATTTCATTGAAAAGAAATTTGAGAACTTACTCAAGAAATACGGAGTTAGCCTTAAGATTGCAACACCATATCATTCATAGACAAGTGGGCAAATAGAGATATCAAATAAAGAGATCAAAGGTATTCTAGAAAAGACAGTGTCATCGACTATAATGGATTGGTCATTGAAGCTGGATGATGCCTTATGGGCTTACCGTACTGCTTACAAAACTCCTATTGGGATGACATCGTTTTGTTTAGTTTATGGCAAACCATGTCATCGACTGGTGGAATTGGAACATAAAGCTTATTGGGCAATTCAATGATTGAATTTCGATGTGAAATTAGCCGGAGAAAAGAGAAAACTTCAACTCGATGAATTGGATGAGCTTAGAATGGATGCTTACGAGCATGCCAAGTATTATAAGGAAATATTGCCACCGGGGCAATGGTGCGATGGTTAGGCCCTCCAATGGATAACCAAAGGATCTAAGGTTCGAATCTCAGCTACAGCGCATTGTAGGGAATTTTTCCTCCAATGAGAAGCGAGCCTAAGAATGCTGGCCATTTGGATGGACCTCCATTAGCGCTTACCGATTTACCCTGGTGGCCGGTGGGAAACTTCCGTGGGGCCGGGCCGGTCACCCTAGGTCCGACGTTACCCGACCTGGTTAATCATTTTTTTTATAAGGAAAGAACTAAAAAATGTCGTGATAGACATATTGCTCATAAAGAATTTCATGAAGGAGATCTTGTATTGTTGTTTAATTCAAAACTAAAATTGTTTCCTGAAAAATTGAGATCACGATGGATAGGACCGGTCAGAATTCAAAAGGTATATCCATACGGAGTGATCGATATTTGGAACAAGGAATTAGGGTCTTGTAAGGTGAATGGGAAAAGACTGAAAAGATATTGTTTAGGGATGCCCCCTAATGAGGAAGGAGAACAATATTTTTCCAAACCACGCCCTCTAGATGAGCCAAGTCAGGGGCTATACTCCTCCATGAGCTGGCCATGAGACTGAATATGTTTCAAAAAAACATAAAACACGACTGTGTCAAATGACATGGCCAAATCACTCATCAACATGGTCATGTCAAATGACACGACCGTGTGGATCTTATATAGGATATTAATACCCTAGGGATATAGTCTTGCCCTTCACCTCGCATGGTCGTGTCTCCCCTATTTCGCCCCTTCATCTTCTTTCTTCTTCTTCAAGACAAGATCCTCTCCTCCATTCAAGATCAAACTTCCTTCTGTTATGTTTGAGAGATGTCCTAAGGTAATCGCCTTATGACTTGTACTATTTATATGATAAATATAAATTCACTATATGAGTGCATATTTTTTATGTGTTTGAATTTGTCTTAAACTCATTTACTGAATGGCCGCAATACGATTCATAGCATGAGAGAACTTGTGATTCAATCACAACTAGTGAGCGTATCTACATGTGTAATTATGTATGTATTGAAATATTCCCTAGTCAATAAATTAATGTATTTTGACATCATCAATTTTGTAAGACCAGTATGGGTTATACTCCTTGGTATAACCAAGCAGCTGTTACTCATTATTTAGAGGCATTGGGATGTCAAGAGTTAAACGTAGATGCTAGTTATGATAACTAGTTCATTGGAGTGACGTACTACAAGATTTCAGATGGTTCTATACATATATAGATATGTTTGTGAAGTTCTTACTGCATCTCAAGTGCAAGATTCCTTCGACTTGAGGTATTCAAGTAACCTTGGTCATGAAGGCTTATGCTTTGACATCTTAAGCAAAGTATCTCCTTAGAAATGTGAAGCCGAGATGATTGGGTATAAGTCAAAGTGCCCGAAGGTGTTTGGATAGCTCATAGAGGATTCACCGCACCTTGCGAGGAGACGTATACCTTATGGCCACTTGTCAGGATTGTTACTCAAAGTCTTTAGCCAAAACATCACATGTTAAGATTATTGGACTCTTATACACATGTACGAGTAATTAGAATCCATAGGACAAGTAAATATAACTTGGGCTAGGTGTGACGTAGCCAACCTAGTGAGGACAAACACAATAGACCATGTCCTGAACTAAGTGGGTATAAGACGAGTGAAAGGAACAAAACACAACTCACTATAGCTGCTGAAAGGGTTCAGAACTAGTTCTGGGATCAATTGTGATTTTCTGGTTAATTGGGAATCATGATGTACTACCAGGTGTCACTCATGATCGATCCATAATTAAATAGTTAATTATGGATGACCAAGATAAATCGGTAACCTATTAGGTCACACGCACTACGAGTATCTAAAAGACATAAAACAAATTTGAGAATTCGATTCTTAGATAAAGAGATATAATGTTTGGTTGGACTAAACAAAGGACAAATATAGAATATATTTTATTAGAATGGAAGCACGAATGGGCCACATCTCTTATGGAAGAGTTATACCCTATTTGGTTTAAAAATGAACCAACATGGATTAGTTGTGAACCAAATTAAGAGGTTAATGGGTTAAAATTTAGTTAAGGAAAATTGGGTTTGAATTGAGCTTTATCATCAAACCCAATAAAAGAAATATATATATAAATATATTTGGAGAAGTATAGAGACAATTATTGAATTGTATTATTTTCTTTCTCCTCTCTCTCCTCCTCTCTTTGGTCGGCCACACCCCAAAAGGGTTCTTCCTCTTTTGTTGCCGAAAATCACAAGGAAGAAGACTCTTCTTCCTTTGTGCTTTCTTCTCTAGAACTGGACTAGTACTTGTGTTTCTAAGGTGATTTTCCAATTACATTTTGGTTACTGGAGAAATTCGGATCATGTCGGGCATGACCGTGCTTGTGAGGCACGACCCAGTATTGAGGAAGCACTACTGGCCAGACACGGTAGTGTCTAGGACACACATCCATGCCTAAAGTTCTCCCAGGAATGGCACACGGCCGTGTCTGAGACACACAACCGTGCCTTGGCTTTCTTCAAAAATGTCACACGGCGATGTCTGGGACACACGACCGTGCCTTGAGTTGCTTTTGTGGCTGAGGCATGTCCGTTCCTTTGTCATGCTTGGGAGGCACAACCATGGGTCTTGTCCCTAGCTGCTCTGCTTCTTGCTTTCTGCTTTGCTCTCCATTTAAGTTCCATTTTACTCCGAAATGCATCTTGTCAATGAAAATAAAAAAAAAGCATATCTCTAAACGATGTGGAGTAAAAAACATGATAACATAATAAAATAAGGTGCTATAATGTAGATCATGTCAACGAAATATAAGTAGATGTGCAATATAAAGTGTTTAAAAATATATAAATCTACGCACATCACACCCCCAGACTTAAATCTTTTCTTGTCCTCAAACAAAAACCTATAATCTAGATTCACATGACAATGAGGTGCATCATAATCCCTAGTGATTCACATTAATCCTATTCTATAGTTTCATTGGTGAGCATGATATAAGAATTTGTTTGAGAATGACCTAAGTAATAGTTCTCCGTGCTTGGTGCAATAAGTGACCTAACATTTCAAGTATCAACTCCCAAACCTAATCAAGTTGTCATCTAACTGTGTTCCTTATGCTCCCGGTGATAGGAACTTACCTGCCACACGTATGATTCATTTTTCTCAACTACACAAGGTCTCAAAGGATAGCTCGGATTAAGAGAAACATAATAGTTATTTCTCCAGTAACCTAATTCGGTCTCAAAGGGGTAACTTGTTAGTTTTCACTAACGACAACTATTTTTCACCCTTATTCATTTTTTTTTCAATGTGCATATTTTCTCTTTTTTTTTGTGTGCTTATACGCAGAATTATGTAGCACTAAAATAAGTAAAGGATTTTTGATTTTTTCCAAATGAGCTGACGTGATGTGAGTTTCTCCAATCAACAAAATGTAATTGGAAAATGACCTTAGAAATATAAGTACTAGTCCAGTTCTATGAATCATGACTATTTTTAGGTGTATCAACTATAAATATCAATGGGGTCAACACTTTGGATTTAATCCCTGCTAAGATGAATGCCCTTACAAAGAAATTTGAAGCTATGAATACCAATAAGACTAATGTAATTAGTGTAAGCTGCGAAATATGTGGTGAAATGGAGCATGCAAAGAAAACTTGTCCACTCAGAGCCATAACTACACAATTAGCATAGATTGAACAAGTAGATGCAATAGAGAATTTTAACTCAAGACCCAACAACCCGTACTCAAACACCTATAATCCGGGTTGGAGAAATCATCCAAACTTTTCTTATAGAAACAATTAGAGCAAGTGGGGCAACCATCAAATTTTCAGCAGACTTCACAACCCTCACGCCTAGAGAAATTACTTGAGGAAATGCAAGCCACCCAGTTGGAAATGAAGAATGATATCAAGAAGCTATGTGGGAGAATGGATAATTTGAGAACCACTTAAAAATACTTGACAATCAAGTGACATCGAACTAAGAAGCGGACGTACTTTGGGGCAACCCCAAGTGACTGCTACATCTGAAGGGATCCGGCATACACTGATCGAAGAGTCAACTCCTTCTACACAAAACGAGCACATCCAAGTAGAAGTTGAGAACGACGAACTAATTATCCTAACCGCGGAGTGCAACACTTTAATATCAAACTATATGCCTCCGAAGTTGAAAGATCCAGGAAACCTTTCTATTCCTTGCACCATCGGGACTAGTACTATTCAGAAAGCTTTTTGTGATTTAGGGGCTAGTGTTAGCCTCATGTCTCTTTCGTTGGGTAATAATTTAGGATTAAAAAACTTGAAACTCACTACTATAACACTACAACTAGCATATCACTCCCATAGATACCCATTAGGTATTCTAAAGGATGTGCCAGTTAAGGTATGGAACTTCTTGGTCCCTACCAACTTTGTAGTCCTAGAGATGAACGAGGATTCTAAAATCCCAATCATCTTAGGAAGACCATTCTTGGCCACTACTGGAGCTATTTTTTATGTGAAAAATCACAAGCTCACATTAGTAGTGGGAGAGGATAAAGTTTATTTTTATTTATCTAACTCCTCTTATACTACTTGTATCTGATGATTGCAACAGGTACGAAGAACTTAAACAAGTAGAGTCCAAGAAGAAATCTCTGAAGGAGATGAAGAAGCCACCAGAAGAATCATACTTTGATGGCAAAGGAAAAAAGGGATGGACTCAACTTTGAAAAGTACATCATCCTGGTGAAAGCAAGGATGGAAAGAAGGGGTCCAAGCCCAGATGACCATGGAGAAGGGGAACATAACCCCTTCAAGGCTAAGGCTCCAAGTTGAGCCAATTCAGGGGTCAAGCTAATGACCTTAAACAAGTGCTTCTTGGGAAGTAACCCAAGAGTTTACTTTAGATATAGTTTTTGTTTCTTCATTTTTGTTAATATTTTTCTTTTCTTTTGTAGGTTTAAAGCCACACCAGCTGGCCGTGGAATTTCCATGAGCATGGAGAGCTAATGGAGGGAAAACAAGCTGAAAAATCTAAAGGAAGAGCTTCAAAATACAAAGCAAGACCAGGGGGTGTTTTTCCCCACAAGGTTGTGCCCCCCATTAGTAGGAGTCAAAGTCACACCGTGCCCCTGAGGCATGGTCGTGCCACACATCCAAAATCTTCTCAAGCTCAAGTCATGCTAGAAAACACGGTCGTGCTTCCTTGCTGCAAATATTCAGGCTCAGGTCATGCCCAAAAAGCATGGTCGTGTTTCCAAGGAAGGAACTTCTCAAGAGCAGGTCGTGCCCCCCCCCCCCAAGGCACGACCATGCCCCTTCTCAAAAGACTCAAGACCCAGCCGTGTTTTTGAAACACGGCCGTGCCAAATCTCTCCTCTCTTTGCCTACCTAAAAATAAAAACATGGTCATGCTTTATTCCCCATGGTCATGCCAAGGAGGTAGAATAAACTCACCCCCAGGTCGTGTTTTTTAAACACGTCCGTGTGGCGACCCTAGGGGTTTTAAAACCCTAGGGCACGACAGTGTAACATAATACATGGTCGTGCCTCCTGCCTCTTCCTATTCTTTTTCTCCCTTCCTCCTCCCTCTTTTCATTCTCATTTTCTAATTTCTCTTCACCACTCAACAAACTCTCACCCTCACTCTTCTCTACAAAGAGAACTTCTTCCCCCTTCTTCCTCAACCATCTTTCAACTCTCCCCTAGAGTCTCTCAAGACGTTAAAATATTTTAGAAGAAGATCGGGCTCACAAAAAGAAAGTACATCCAACAATAAGGGGAAAGAAAAGCTTGCTTCCAAGAATGAAGAAAGGGCATGCTTCAAGGGTATGAATAACAACTTTGGTATTATTTTTAAAAATGATGAACAAACAACTCGTTTTAACTCTTTGATAATTCTCCCTATTTCTTGCACCAGATATGTGAATTATGACACTTTGGATGCTTTAAGGTTTACAAATGATGTTGAATGGTTATTTTATATAGTTGGATGGAATGGTATTATGAAGATGAATAACCCAATGTAACCTAGAATCACTTTAGAAATTTTAAGTTCCATCAATTTTCAATATGATAACTAGGAGTCAGAAATAATTTCATTTCAATTGTTTAACGATAACTACGTTTGGACACTTGATGAATTTAATGCATGTTTTGACTTGCCATATGAGAAAAGACAATTAACCTCAAGGAAATTTAAATGCATAGAGATATGGTATGCACTTGGGTGCAATGGAAGTCGTTTTATATCAGCTATCACTAGGGCTACATGCATCGTAAACTCAATCTTTCATTACATCCACTTAGCAATGAGACATAGAATTTTTGGCCAAAATGAAAATGAAGGCACTGTGTGTAATTGTGAATTATTGAGTTTATGGGCTATGATTGAAGAAATTAATATTGAAACAGGACTTCTCTTCGTAAAACACCTAGTTAGACTAGGAAAATCTTCTTTCACTAGTCCAATCATTTTGAGAGGGTTGCTCACTCGTATAGCGATTGTCTTAGGTTTTGATTTAGATGGATTACAAATAGTGGAAAATACCCCCGTATTAAATATTGAGTTTTGTTTGGCTACAAACTTATATTAAAAAATAGATTCCCTTTAGCTTTGCCAAATAATGACTTGACCACTATAAGAATCATAGAAAATTGGTTAATGTTAAATGTCTATAAATAACCTTTGCTTACAGAACCCTCCATTCACATGCCTTGAAGTAGCCACCCTCTTTCAAGATTTAAATTTTTTGCATTTCAACCTATTTTAAATACCCGTTATTTGATGTCAGATGAATAATTTCAATATATGCGATAACATTTCAAGAGAGAAAAAGAGTTGTTTCAAAAGATCAATGATTTCATGGAAGTGCAAAGGAATGATTGGAAGAAACAAGAGGATTTTTGGGCTATAATGAGACAAACTTATACAGAAATTACCTCTATGTACAATTATCACAAAAACTTGGAAAACAAGAGTTAGATACCTATTCTAAATAGATTTGAAGGATTCCCCGATTTTTTCTCGGCTCCATCTTATTGATTTCATTGGGACAATGAAATATCCAAGTCTGGGGGAGAGTTGTACATATGTACATAGTTTTATTTTATTTTATTTTTACATTTGCTTGAGTTAGATTAGTTTTATCCCTGCATTTATTTTTGTTTTTTTTTATTTTTGTGGCATGTCGATTACATCATCATCACATTTTAGCATGACTTGTTCTTCTTGTAAAAATGATAGCACGCTTTTATCTAGATTTTTATGTATTGCGATGTATGTGCTAATATGTTTAGTGAATTTTTTTTCTATCCTTAGTAGCATGAAGTGAGGATGTACGTAATTGTATGAGTTTAGGAATTGACCTAATCTTAGGATCTCTTTAATACTATGCTTCATATTGATAGTTGATATATCTAAAAACATTTATGATTCATAGAACTAGACTAGTACTTGTGTTTTTAGGGTGATTTCTCAATTATATTTTGGTTATTAAAGAAACTCGGATCACATTAGCTCATTTGAAAAAATCAAAAGCCTTTTACTTATTTTAGTGCTATGTAATTCTACATATAATCACATAAAAAAAGTGAATAAGAGTATAAAAAATAGTTGTCGTGAGTGGAGACTAACAAGTTACCCCTTTGAGACCGAGTTACGTTAGTGGGAAAATAACTGTTATGTTTCTCTTGATCTAAGCTGTCCTTTGAGACCTTGTGTAGTTGAGAAAGATGAACCATGCATGTGGCGGGTAAGTGCCCATCGCTGGGAGCATAAGGAACACAGTTAGATGACGATTTGACTGTGTTGATACTTGAAATGTTAGGTCACTTATTTGCACCGAGCACAAAGAACTATTACTCAGGTCATTCTCAAACAAATCCTTGTATCATGCTCACTAATGAAACTATGGGATAGGATTAATGTGAATCACTAGGGGATTAAAATGTACCTCATTGCCACATGAATCTAGATTGCAAGTTTTTCTTGAGGACAAGTAAAGGTTTAAGTCTGGGTGTGATGTGCGTAGATTATATATATTTTTAGACACTTTAGATTGCATATCTACTTACATTTCATTAACATTATCTACATTATCGCACCTCATTTTATTATGTTATCATACTTTTTACTCCACATTGTTCAGAGATTTGTTTTTTCTTTATTTTCATTGATAGGATGTGTTTCGGAGCAAAATGGAGCTTAAATGGAGAGAAAAGAAGAAAGAAGAGCAGAAAGCAGAGCAGGAAGCAAAGCAACTAGGGCCAAGACACCTGGCCATGCCTCCCAGGCACGGCCAAGGCACTGGCGGTGCCCCCTAGGCACTACCGTGCCTCAACAACAGCAAGAACCTTAGCCACAGCTGTGTGTCTCAGACACGACCGTGTGCCATTATTGGGAAAACCCTAGCCACGGTCGCGTGTCTCAAAATCGATCATGTCTAGCCAGCAGAGCCTCCTCAAGACTATGTCATGCCTCATAGGCACGACCGTGCCTCTAGACCAGTCAGCCTCAACTTTAGGTCATGCCTCTCAGGCACGATTGTGTGCTAGAAAAGTAGGGGTCGTGCCCCTTGCTTATAAAAGAAAATTTTACCCCTTTCTCAAGGGGAGGGTGTTCTTCCCTTCTAGGGAAAACATAAGGTCTATCACCACTTCATTTCCAGAGATTTCATAGGCGATCCAAGGTGATTTTCTCCGATCCATCTATCATCCGAGCAAGGAGAGCACTCCCGAAGGCTAAGGCGACATCCGGCTAAGCATTTCTTCCCTCTTCTCTCTAGATTAGGGCTAGAATATTTTTTTACTTATCTTCATGCTTTCTCTCCCTGTTTATGGAGTAGATCCTTTGCATTCTAGGGCCATGGAGTATCTATAATGTGATTGATGATGTATGAACTATGGATATGCCAATTTTCTATTTCTATAAAATGTTACATTTTATGTTATATGTGTTGTGTCTTGTACATGTTTGACGAAATATGTATGTGAATGATGCATGTAGATTTAGGGTGATTGCTTCTATGTTAAGGTTGATACTAGATTGGATAATCGGGAGATCCTTAGTGACAAAGGATTCTTATTCAACCAAATTATTATGCCCTTGGTGACAAAGGACATCGACACTTACCCACTTTCTAGAGTTACAATATCTTGACATAGGAACTAACCCTAGCTACATAGGAGTAGTATGGAGAATTAGGAGATGAACATGTTATGGGGACATTATCTAGCATCATAGTGAAACCGAAAACCTAGAATCGCTTCCTAAACCAACCTTCACAACTCACTTCCCTATCTTCTTGGACATAGACCTCACTCTCTCTCTTTCTTTCTCTCTCTAGTTCAAGCCTTAACACAACCTCGATTAGTCTAGCTACTAGCTTCACAATTTCACTAGTGTGTTAATCCATGGTCTCTGTGGGATCGATATCTTTTTATTACTAACGACGTAACCGTGCACTTGCGGTCACGTTAACATCTACGAATGATATGACGTTGCGATTTTATGGCTTACCCCATATTTCTTAAGTAAGTTCTCAAATTATTTTTCAATGAAGTGAGATCCTCCATCACTGATAAGTGCTCTAGGAACTCCAAACCTAGGAAAGATTATTTTCTTAATCATCTTAATGATGGTTTTGGCATCACAAGTAGGAGAGCCTATAGCGTCTGCCCATTTAGAAACATAATCTACAACAACTAAGATATAATTATTGTCATATGATGAAGGAAACAATCCCAAACATCGAAGAGCTCAACTTCAAGGATAAAGTTCAAAGGCATCTCATGCCGCTTAGAAATATTGTCTATTTTCTAACAGTGATCACAAGATAGCACGTATCCCCGTGCATCTTTAAATAAATGGGGGCCAAAAGAACCCAACTTGTAAAATTTTAGTTGTCATCTTTACAATTCCAGGGTGTCCTCCATAAGATGATGAGTGATAATGATACAAGATTTGCTTAGTTTCATCCTCAGGTACACATCTTCGGTAGATTGTATCACCACACTTCTTGTAAAATAGGGGTTCATCCCATACGTAATACTTGACATTTGTGAAGAATTTTTTTTTTTTCTACTAAGAGGTGAGATTTGATGGAAGAACTCCACAAGCAAGATAATTCACAAAATCTGCATACTATGGAACATTCAGGCTAGTGACAGATACAAGATGTTCATCTAGAAAAGAATAATCAATGGACAAATGGTCATCTACGTTTCCTTATATATCTTGACATTCTAGATAAATAGTCCAGCATAACATTTTCTTCCCCTTTCTTATCTCTGATTTCTAAATCGAATTCCTGAAATAGTAATATTCATATGATAAGTCATGGTTTAGCATCTTTCTTGCTGAGTAAATATTGAATGGATGCATGATTTGTATAAACTATCACTTTTGATTCTATCAAATATGATTTGAATTTATCAAATGCAAAGACAGTTTCTAATAATTCTTTTTTTAATAGCATAGATGATCTAGGCATCATCTAGAGTTTTTCTAGCATAATGTATGACGTACACTTTCTTGTCATTTCTTTATCCCAACATTTCCCTGTTACATTCCCGCGAGTGCACTATTACATCGTTAGTAATATAAAAGATTATCGATCCCACATAAACTGTTGATTAAGCACTAGTTGAGTTCGCAAAGGAAGTTATCTAGACAATCAAAGTTGGTTGGAAGTCATGAACTAGAGTTTGAGAAGAAAGAGAGAGAGAGAGAGAAAGAGAGAAAGAGAGAGAGAGTCTTGAGAGAGGGGATGATAGAGAAGGTTGAGAAGTTGGCTATGGGGAGAATGGTTCTATGGTTTCGGTTTCATTATGATACTAGTTAATATTCCTAATGCATATTCATCTCCTTATTCTCCAT
>JBBUKS010015824.1:0-11968 GCA_038050645.1 Hedychium gardnerianum | reverse complement strand
CCGCAGGTCGGCCAAAGGCCAGCGGTGTATCCGTTGGAGGGAATAACCTTTGTCGAGCACCTGGCGCGGCACCGACCGACAGGGTCGGCATCTTCGGAGGTAAAGGTTGTGTCGGCCGTGGTGTCTACCCCGTGACCTGCTGTTGTTGTCAGATGCATTGTTGTTGTTGCAACCACGCTTCCTGCCTCTGCTGTCACGCCGTTTGTTGTTGTCGCATGGCTTCCTGTACGACCGTCGTGATTACCTGCGCCAGTTAGCTCTGCGACGAGGGCAGGTTGGATCTTCCAATGTCATCCATCTCAGTCTTTGCTCAGGGTTTAAGAAGGTTCCCACAGACGGCGCCAATTTGTTTCTGTGCGGAGACCTTTGAGGGATGAACCACCGGTGAGCTGGAGAAATGTTGACCAAGTCGCTGAGCGGGATGAGTTCCCCGTTCTTTTGAACCAAGTGGTCGATCGAAGGACTCATCTACAGAGCGGCGAGCGACGGGAGCTTCCCTAAGTTTTCAGGTCAGGGCCCTGCAAGGGACAAAGAGAGAGAGCCGGAGGGTCAAAGGAGAGCTCCAGGCGAGAGGCCTGGGGATCCCGCTCAGACGCTCAAGTCATACCTAATCAAGCGAAGGTAGCTAAAGTAGCTAGAAAATAGTAAGTAGAGAAATCTCAGATAATAGAAGAACCTCCCCTCCACAGTGGTCTCTGTTTCTTTATATACTCCTTCGGGGCGTGTACCGCCAGTATTAATGGCGTGTATTGTTGAGGCATGAGCGAGCATACCGCGATACAAAAGGTATGTCGTTCTTCGTACTTTCAGGGGGTGTATGGGGTACCAGTGGGGGTGTTCTGATCATACTGTTGGCATCGGAGTTAGGCCTTATAGACATGCCAAAGACATGGGTCAATGGTAAGATCATTCCAGTCTGTTATATAGTATACCTGATCGGGGAGATAATTCATCCGCTCGGGGTGGTGTAAGACATATCCGGTCGGTTAATATAATATACCGGACCGGAGAGATAATTCATTCGATCGAGGTGGTGTACGAGATATCCGGTCGGTTAATATGACATACTTGATAGGTAGTTCCGATTTTGACCGGTGATTTTCATCAACTCTTCCGACCAAGTGTGCAAAATATATCTGATCGATTAATAAATTATATCCGATCGAGAGGTCGGGACGTGCTTTCTCCTTAATTTGGATCTTTGATTTTTCACTATATAACACGTGCTCGTCTTACCATGAAGTTCGCTTTAATAGCCCATATCACTTTCTTTCATTCATTCAGAAGTGCAAGAGAAAGCCTCGAGTTAGTTGCACTGGCACAGTGGTGAGTGAGGGCATTAAATGCGATCACGCGAGGTGTTTTCTCCTCCAGCACTGAAGCAGCTCTTTCTTCCCATCTATTAAATAAAAGGCGTGGAGACTAGGTGATGGTAGCTTTCTGAGTGGTCCATCTAATTCTGCTCTATTGATGGGTTTTATTTTTTCCAATAACACCCTTCATCCTGTGAATAGGTGTGTTAAATTGACTTTTTTCTTTTTTACATTCCAAACACACAAGATGATTCACGTGAATTCAGCTTTCTATGTCTTATAACACCAATAACTAAAAAATAATAATTAATTAAATCGAATAACATCGGACCTGAATCATCCATTCGGTCCCATAAAAATTTACATCATTAGATTCTATCTTTTATTATATTATCATCTATATTTAAATAAATTTATCATAATTTAATGTATATATTTGACATAATTTTATATTATTTATTAATCGTCTAAGCATATGTTCGTACATCTTAAATGTGTCTCTTGTAGTTTTTATTTAATAGCGCAACTCTAACTTTCTTTTTAATATTTTCATTTCTTATTTTATTTATTCTCGTATGTCCGCACATCCATTTGAACATTTTCATCTTTGCGACACTGACACAGCGTAAGCTATCGAATCCGTTAATTTATGCACGAATACCGAAAGTGATCTTCTACAATTTGTTGATTCGAAGAAGAATACCAAGAAATAGGAATAAACTCAACGTTCCAAGAGAAAACGAAGGCTAGAAATAGCAAAAATCAAAAACTCCCTCAAAACATTAAATAAGACGTTTATATAGACCCAAAACCCTAATTGCAAGAAAGAAATATCATAAAAATAAAAATTACTAAAAATAGTAAAAAAACTTGTTCGGAGGCTTCGAAAAGGGACTAAAGCATATTTTTTTGACCCAAAACTTAGTGGTTACGGGTTTCACTCGGTAACAAAAATAAGTCTCTGAAAGAGTTTCACATGAGCGCCAACAAAACCTCGATTTAATATCCGAGTCAAAAATTATTACATACGAAAGATTACTCTATCAAACCTACATCATATTACTCTATTAAACTCACATCAAATATTCATCTTCTTCATTAACATCCTCATCAACTTTGTCTAACTTCTTTTGGCTATGCATAGTTCATCTCATTAAAGATGTAGCTTTTATATAGAAAGCCATAGTCCTTCCTTTGAGGGTCATTATCTCTAAATAGTGACAAGTTGATGGATGGAGCCATCGTCACTATCGAGTGAGAAATCTCATCTTAAAATTTTTGGTAGCAAATTATTCAGGTAAATAACTATGATTACTTGGCTTTAAAATTTATCAAACGAAGTTACGACTCTTAGACAAGGGGATGGACTCTTAAAGATAGAGGAAAAAACTCGAGTAGGATGAGGGATGAACTCATAAAGAACTTTCATACATTGAGATCTCACATGCCTTATTTGACACTAAAACAAGGAGATGATCCTTAAGGATCTCTCTAGCATAGGATATTACTCATTATAAGATAAGAGGATGGCCTCTAAAGATCTCTCGAGTATCATGATCCACGAAGGATCAGTTCTTGTCATCAAGACAAGGGAGAAAAAAAATTTGTCGAGGTGAGAGTTAGGCTCTGTTTACAGCCCCACGAGGTCGCGGCCGCCATGAGGCCACCGTCCGCTATAGTGCAGGGCCATCATCTACTGTGAGGCCAATCATGAATGGAATAAAACAGTCACGAATGGGAGAAATTTGTCTTGCACTTCAGAAGGAAATTATTTCACGTCTAATTTGGACAGAAGAAAAAATATCAAGATCCGTGGATAGATTCATGAATCCGTCGTTCTATTAGGTAAATAAAAGAAAGAAAAATAATCCATTCTTTTCTACAAAGTAAATAAGAGAAAAAAATTCATTGTGGAAAGTTTTCGGCCGTTTGACCCTCGATAATGCATCTGCTATGCATTTAAGCAGATAGCAAAAATATGTTCATGTGACAAAATATTGGTTGTTCCACTTGGGCAAATTTTGCCCCGATCGGTCCGACATTCGACGTGCGCAGGTCGTGCTCGCACACGAATCAACATGGTTCGGTACAAATTCGGGCCTTGAATTTGTACCCCCTACGCACCCTTGCGTGAGAGAGAGTCTCTCCCCATGCTTTTGTTCACAACATCAATGCATGTGAAATAATATAAACCAATCAAAATGCCTTCAAACTTCCAATGTGAGACTAAAGTTCTCATACACAATGGAGTCCTCTCCATCCACCTCTTTATTTCCATTTACATTTTCAACAATCTCACACACGAATGGAAAAAGATATGTAATAACATTCAACAGTTGAGTCCAGTATAAGACATGTAGGTTTTACCTTTTGAACCTTCCTTTGTGAATATTTGTTTGCTTACTAGTTGACAGTAGACTCGATATCCTTGAACTATTCTGACGTCTATGTAAACATTGATATATCTCACTCAGAACTCTCCCTGGTACAACTCAGTTCTCATGAGTGTGTTCGTTCTTGGCCATGAAGACTCCTGGTTCTGTGAAAAATTCTAAGAATTGTGACTCCAATTCTCTTCGAAGCGGCCCTACTTCTTTCTCACATAGGTGATCTCTCAAAAGTATTCCACATTACTCAAATTGATCACTAAAAGTCGTATATATGCTTAACCTCCATTTTTTCACTGATCCATTGGGTTATTCCCCCACAATAAGCTCTCTTAGTCGGCACAGTTATGTTATCCCATTGAATCTAGTTCTTGAGATCTCCAGTCTGCATAGGTTGAATTTATTTTGCACCAACATTTTTCATAAGCATTAAGCTCATCGCTCATGATGAGCTCGCAACTAACTCTCGATTTAACCCTTTGATTAGCGGATCTGTTATGTTATCCTTTGACTTCACATAGTCAACAATCATAACTCCCGTTGAAAGTAGTTGTCAAATGGTATTGTGTCTATGACGTATATGTCTAAACTTATCATTATACAGATGGCTCTGTGCCTGTCCAATTACCGATTGACTATCGTAATGTATGCAAATTATCGGCATAAGTTTCAACCATTTAGGAATATCTTCTAAGAATTGTCATAGTCATTCAGCCTCTTCACCACATTTGTCAAAAGCTACAAACTCAGATTTCATCGTGGATTTGACTATTACGATTTGCTTAGAAGATTTTCATGAATGACTGTACTCCCCAAAGTGAATGCATGTCCACTTATAGACTTCGAGTCTTTCATATCATATATCCAGTTTAAATTGTTGTATCCTTTGATCACAACAGGATATCTCGTATAGTGCAGTTCATATTTACGAGTATACTTAAGTACCTCAGTACTCTTGTTATCCTTTCTAGTGCTGAATACCGGGATTACTCGTGTATCTACTCATTTTACTTACTATGTAGGCAAAGTCTAGTCATGTACAACTCATCAAGTACATCAGACTTTCAAACACTCAAGAGTACTCTATCTGAGAGATACTTTCTCTTCGATTCTTTGATAGATATTGACTTGTATCTATCGACGTTCATGCCAACGCAGAATCACCCTTGGTGAATTTCTCAAGAATCTCCACATAATAGGATTGACTCAGAATAAGTCCTTCTGCTATTCTAAGTATTTTAATTCTTGGAATCACATCAGCTAGGTCTATGTCTTTCATGTCAAATCTTGAGTCCAACATATCTTTAGTAGATTTGACTATCATATCATTACTCTCAATGATAAGTATGTCATCTACATATATACACAAGATGACATAATTATTCTCTGTGATTTTCATATAAACACATTTATCACATTCATTGATTTTGAATCCACATTTCTTCATATGCAATAACAGATTTTGGTCATATCTTAATCCTTTTCAGATCAGGCATCAAAATTTTGGCAAGACACTCTCATATTCGCAAATATTTGTAGGGCGGTTGTCTTCCATTCCATAACTCATAAGGGCTCTTATCTATTTTCTTTCAGGACACCTTATTTAAAAGATAATTAGCTGTTAACACAACTTCTCCTCACGTGAACTCTAGCAGTCCATAGCTCAATAAAAGAGTATTCATCATCTCCTTTAGAGTGTGATTCTTTTGCTCAGCAACTCCATTTTACTGAGTATAAGGAGTTATTGTTTCGTGTCTGATCCCATGTTCAGCACATAACTCAGTGAATGGTGATACATATTCACCGTCTTGGTCACTTCAAACCACCTTAATCTTTTTATTAAGTTGGGTTTCAACCTCATTTTTATAGAAAATAAATTTTTCTATAATTTCATCCTTACTTTTGAGAAGATATACATAACAATATTTTGTGTTATCATCTACAAAAATAATAAAATAATTATTCCCACCACGTATCGATGTACCTTTTAGGTTACACACGTCGGTGTGAATTAGGCCAAGTGGTTCATTGCTTCTTTCAACTTGTTGAAAGGATAACTTTGTCATTTTCGCTTCAACACAAGTCTCACACTTGTATTTCCGGTCAAGTTGAATATATGTATGATTTGTATATTTATTAATCTACGTAACATATCAAGGTTAACATGTCCTAGTCTAACATGCCACAAACATAAAGACTTAAGCATATAAATGATAGAGTTTTTAATTTTATTAACCTTTGGCCTAATAACCATTATACTGAGCTTGAATAGCCCATCAGTTACATAATCCTTTCGTAAAAACACTTCATTTTTAAACAGAACAACTCTATCCGACTCAAAAACAATGCGGAAGTCATACATGTTTAACAGTGATCCGGACACTAGATTTTTTCGGACCTCCAGAACATACAACATATTATTGAGAGTCAACTCCTTGCCCCAAGTCATCTTTAGCACCACTTTTCCTTGACCCATGATGTCCGAGGTTGCTGAGTTCCCCATGAACAGCTTGTCACCATCTTTGATTTTTTTTTTCAAAGTTGTGGAGCAGCTCCTTGTTGCAACATATATGTCTAGTGACACCGATATCGATCCACCATTACCGCGGGTTTTAACAGACCATATTCAGTTCGAAGACCACGACGCAAAGATCGTCTATTTTAGTCCCTCATTCAGGTTGGCCTCCTGCTTCTTCTTCGACTTTCTGCATTCCGAAGATTTGTGACCGACTCGGTTGTAGTTGAAGCACTTCCCAGAGAACTTCTTTTTGTTGATGCCTTCTCTGGGTCTCAACTTGGAAGACTTGAGATTCTTTCGTTTCAAGTTTTGACCGTGCTCGACCACTTTGGCTTTTATAGTAGCCTGAGAGAACAACTTTCTCTCTGAACTCTTATTATTCTTCGATGCGAAGTCTAACAACGAGTTCCTCCACGTTCATCTCCTTCCACTTGTGCTTCAGATAATTCTTGAAGTCCTTCCACCCAGGAGTCATCTTTTCAATGATAGCTGTCACCTAAAAGGTTTCACTCAGCATCATGCCTTCCGAGTGAATCTCGTGCAAGATCACCTAAAGCTCCTGGACTTGGTTGATCGTCATCTTGAAGTCAACCATCTTATAGTCCAAGAATCAACCCATAATGAATTTCTTGGCCCCCGCATCTTCCGTCTTGTATTTCTTGTCCAAGGACTCCCACAACTCCTTGGTCGTTCTCATCATATTATACACAGTGTATAGTAAGTCGGCAAGACAGTTGAAGATGTAGTTTCGACATAGGAACTCAGAATGAATTTATGTCTCCATTGCATTGATGGTCTAGACATCAGTAGAATCCTTAGCATACTTGGAAGATTCCTCGGTCAAGAATCGAGTCAGATTTAACGTGGTCAGGTAGAAGAGCATCTTCTACTGCCAACGCTTGAAGTTAAACCCAATGAACTTCTCTGGACTTTCTCCATAATTGATTAGAACAATTCCAATTAGGGCGAAGAGGGTCTTCACGCGTTGAGCCTGTTGCATCTCAACCGTTTCCGTGGTCATCGCAACATAATGAATCTGTTTTAAAATTGTTGAACAATCTTGTTGCCGAAGATAGAGGGGAAAGTTGCTGAATTGAAATTAGAATTCAACTTCAACTTATCTGTTGAGAGACCTGAGTAGATAATCTCAAGCTGTCAGGTACAACTTTTGGTTCGACGAGCTGCTTCGGAGCACTCCCAAGTCTATCCGAGTAGAAGTCGTTGTGTTGTAGAGTCGTCCGACCACCAAGTCAATCGAGTAGCAGAGTTCTTGGGGAGTGAAGCAGATTGCTCGAGAGTGAAGAAAATTTCTCGAGGAAGCAGGCCTGAGTCTGAAAAAATGAAGTCGAGACCTACGTGAAAGCAGTTTCCTTAAAAATAGATTTGTCTCACCTCCCGCACTGCTTCGAGGATTTCATAGGTCGTCTGTTTCTCAGGATACAATGGCAAATCGTGATCACCACCAAACACTAATGATCACAACGAACTGAATTCATACTGGAATACTATCACGAAGGTTCTGTCGAGCAAAAAATGCACAACGAAGAGGTAGAAGACAAGGGAACAAAGTGGATGATTTTTTGCTCTTGCTCATTCTTTATTTCTGCTCAAGATGTCTCTCTTATATAGGAGTGTATCTCCTATAGAGGCGTTAAATGGCCGATTAAAGACTATTTATTGTCATTATTGTTCGAATCAAAACGCCAACCGTTTGACCCTCATTAATGATTTGGGCTCTAGATTTATACCCCTGCATACCGACGCATGAGAATCTCTTTTCATGTATTTGTTCACAATATCAATACATGTATAATAATATAAACCAACGAAAATACCTTTAAACTTTCAAACTTTCAATGTAAAACTAAAATTTGCATACACAACAAAGTTCTCTTCATCTACCTCATATTTTCATTTACATTTTCAACATACCCTACCATAGTGCTTACGGTGGATCAACAATCACATTCACATATTACATTTCAAATTTCACCATTCATGTGGCTGCAGGGTAAAGCCAAAGGGCTTAAAAAGATGAAAGCCACGTAATCTTTAAGCTATCGTCTATCGAATCTAACCCTTATGTGGGCCGGAATTCCAGCACAATTTGGGTTGGTTTGCTGGCCCAATTTTGGCTGATTCCTCAATCTAAGTTGGCAAACCTGTTGATCTCTATAGATCAATTGTTGGCTTGACTTTTCTACTCTAGTTTCAAACGATTGATCATTCACGTAATTCAAGTTCGCACCTTGTATTATTTATTACTTTAGCCCACCCCAAGTGTTCAGATATTTTTACCTTTGGAGGAGATCGATTCAGTAAAAAAAATTATTAGTCATCGAATAAATCTGAGAAGCGCAGTTGACAATAAAGACCAGCCCAGCATCATGAATGATTCAAGCATCGTAAATATTTATTTACACAGTATAAATATCAAACACTCATTGTTTGAGAAACTCATCTATTTATTTGTCATCGCATCAAGCCCCGATGACACAAACAAAAAACTCTTTATATCTATGAACTATGCTCGCATTGTTGGATTCTCAAGCAAAATTTAAACATAAAATACAGTGGAAAAAAAAATCCACCGAGCATCCGTACAAATTTAGATTAATTGTGAGTGAAGAAAAATTACTTTCGATGCATAAATTCTTTATGAATCTGGAGAGTTAAGCTGAACTCAGTATAATCAACACGTTCATACCTGTATGGCATTCACACGAGCACACCGTATCACCTATCTCATAAGCACAATTAAAATCTCTCACCACCCCATCTCAGAGCACACTTCATCAATATAATAGTGATAATTACTATATATAAAAATCAAATTCTAACTTTTAAGATTGATATGATCTTACTCGATCTTATCGTTATGTTTCATGACTTATTCAATTTTTAAGTTAAGATATTTTTTTTTTCTTTTATTTTATCAGGTAGAAAATATAATATGGATATTAAAATCCACGAAAAATCTCATACTAATCATCTATTCCCTTGTTCAGTCATAAGTCAATTTAGACTACGATTTCCTTCATCGCCAGAATTTGCATTCATTGTTAGTTTTGATACTGTAAAAAAGTTTTATTCAGAAGAGAGAAAGAACATCCACTCAAGAAACCTCAAGTTACAGAACCTCCTGCCGACAGGTAGGGCAGGAAGAATGCTTCACGAGCCACATATCAATGCACACCGCATGGAAAATGTGCCTACAAACTGGCATTATTCTCGCATTATCTCCCTCGACGAGATCCTGTGACAAAAACAAAATAATAATTCCCTGCAGGTCATGAACTCTTCCTCTACGAAAAGAGAAGAAACTCTAATGCGAAAGATTGCCTGCAAGCAGACGGCGCAGCAAATGGTCCTCCTCCCGCATGGATCAGTACTGGCCTCATCATCATCACTACTGATCTTGAACATGGGCAATTCCTCGATGGCATTAGGTAACAGGCCTTCGTCCCTACTGACATCAAGTATGTCTGAACTCTCCATGTAGCTTACTTGATCAGCTGCATTGACCTGCAGTTGAAAGATCAGTCAGTGTAGTTCAGGAGGAAGGAAATTAATTCCCCAACTACTTACTTGCCATTGGTATGCTTTGAGCAATGCTGGGCTAACCCATTCTCTGAATATCTTCCCATCGATGAGGCTGTGGAAGATGGCCAACTGCAAGCATTCATTGCAATTGAAAGAAGGTCTATCTATGTAGTGAAGAGTTGAAAGAAGGCATGTGATTCTTCATTCTTCATTACTGACCTTTGGCAAAACCTCTCCTCGAAGGCAAGACTCCAAGAAGTCTACAGAAACTAAAGCACCAGCAATGGCGCCGATCCCTGCACCTCGCAATATGCCTGTCTCTGTAGTTTGGCCCTTGAGTGCCCCTGAAACAAGCCCAACCATGGATCCACCTGCATGCAAACTACATAATTAAGATCAGTTCAAATTAAAACCCAACACAGTTAGATAGCGTGGGAGGCCTCACAAAATGCAAAGGTGCAAGTAAGGCCAGCCAAGGCCACTTTTCTCACAAGGTTGAGGCAGAGAGACTCCATCCTAATTGAAGTCCTACAGCCTGCAGACTCGAGGCCTTTAAGTACAGTGCATGGACGTTCACTTGTGGACAGATGTTGCCAAATGCAGAGGAGGGTTCTTGAATGCTGCTTGCAAAGTTGCAATGGGAACTGAGCGTCCCAGACTCTGCTGGCACTAAACGGATGCAAGTACCAAGAATGTAAAGGGATGCATTAAATGGGATAGGTCTGCATGGTAGAAATTGAAAAGCGTATAATGCGATGAGAGGATCGAACATCTTCAATTCGCATTTACCATTTGCATGCAGCTCCACATAATGAAATGCCAATGTGCAGTGTTTGTCAGGTCAAAGGCACTACTACTCTTAAGTCTTACCTACAAAGAGAATGAATTCAAGCTATGGCAGCCATTAGAGAAAGCTAGGAAACTGTGGGTTGTAGTTGCACTGACTTGAGACCATATGAAAGAACATCTGTTACAGAGTATTCAAACAGCTTGAACTATGGCGATTGTTTCTAGCACTCCAGGTTTGATAGCCAGAGGCTCAGGAATAGTTCTTACTAGATAAACCAAGGAAGACAAGTGTTGAATGGGTAGGGTAGTAAACAAGTCGAGCTGATGTAAATTTTGAATTGTTTAAATTTATTTAATAAGATAATCGAGCTAAATCAAGTTGAGCCTAAATTGAACCAAGTTATTAAAATAATTGTTCAAGTTTGAGCTTAGTTTAAGTTTAATTTATTTAAATATTATCGAACTCTCAATTCAAATTTATTTATTCATTTTAAAAAAAAATTTATTTATTTAGCACGTGGATAAAAATTTATTTTTATTAATGAGTATAATTCGAATATTATTTATAAATTTTATTCATGAATATTAATAAATTAAACATGTATATATTAAAGCTTATTTATTAATTTAATGTGTTATTCAAATTTTTTTATTTAATTAATTATATATATATTAAATAAATATAAATAAATTTATATTAATTCGAATACTTAATTTATTATGATATTCAATTCATTTACCATCCTACCAAGGAGAGAAAATGTGTGGTATTAAGGTTCGAATCTCGCTACGATGTATTGTAGAAAATTTTTCCTCTAATAAGAAATGGATCTAAGAATATTGGTCATTGGATGGATCTCCATTAGCGCTTCTCGATTTACCCTGGTGGCCGATGGGAAACTTTTGTGGGACCGGATCGATCATCCCAGATCCAATGTTATCCGACCTGATTAATCATTTTTTTTTTTGAAACGTGTGGCAGGATAAAAGGACACCAGTCTTTTTAATAGGTACACTAATTTAAAAGGTTATTATTGGTAATTTGTCAATTCCAACTACATATCTAAATCACGATTAATCCTGATGTTAATTTGACACGAAGTCGATTATATATATATATATATATAAAAAGAGTGGAGATTTTAATAATCTATATATTTTATCTTGTATAATCATGTGTACCTATTAAGGTAGTATAATCCTGATCATTGAACATATCATACATATTTTAATCAATGATTTACAGATGATCATCTTAACAGGTGTTCACGATTATATAGAATAAAATATGCCAGTTAACCTAACTATATATATATATATATATATATATTATCTGATTCTCATGATTCAAAGGGGCGTTCATACAGTAGTTGGTGGGCCTTGGACGACATGAGACCTCTCTCTTAGTGATGCGGGGT
>JBBUKS010015813.1:0-11968 GCA_038050645.1 Hedychium gardnerianum | reverse complement strand
GGGCTCAATCCTTTGCTTTTGCATTATTGATTTATTCGGGCCCACCATATGCTTTCACGGACGAACAACTTTGATTTCAGAAAAGAGTTGATGAATGCTTTGCGTGATCCTGAAGATCTCCATCCGTGACGCCTTTACAGCTGGTGTTCTTTTCTTCTAGTAATTTTCTTGGCCCGGACCACCTTCCAGATGTCGTCTGTAGGCGAAATCCCCCTCCTTAGCTTGCAGGATCAGCTCCAATTCTCAGAGAGTATGATCGACGGCCTCCATTGCTTTGTCTTCTATGAAAGCCATCTCTTCTCGGTCCTCATGGTTTTCCTGTAGGAGAATTCTTTTGGGAGATTTAGATATTAGCGTTAAGTACCTGCCATATATTGGGTAATGAGTTGAACTTCCTGGTTCCTCTGTTATGACTGCCATGACTTTTGGAGCTTGAACCAGCCGGGATAAGGTGTCTGCGAAGACGTTCATTTTCCCGTCAATATGTTCAAAGTTCACTTTTACCCCAGTTCCTGTGATGAAGTCAGTAAACGCAAGCCATCTCACTCTGGAGGGTTTATTGCGAGACGTTTTATTGTAAAAACTTATAATCGCTTGGCAATCAGTTCTAAGTGTAATTTCCTCCTTATCCAGAAAATGAATCTTGAGTGAATTCATAGTCTCCATAGCTGCAAAAATTTCTGCGTCAATGAATGACTTCTCTACCGGAAACTTTCCATGTGCATATGCACAGATCTTTTCTGTGTTCCTCTGATCATATTTGTTACGCTTCCACTTGCATATACCTCCCCATCCACACATTGAGCCGTCTATTTCTAAGATGATATAGGCTTGTTCCGGGGGAATCTCCAAATCTGGAAGCTGTTGAACCTGGTCTTTGATTTGTTTGACCAGTTCCCAATCAGAGGGTTTCATGCATTTATCCCCATGGGGGGATGTCTTCTCATATAAGGGACCTAATTTTGAGCTCAGGTTAGGAATGTATGTACGGGCGTAGTTTAGTATGCCTAACCATGAACGGAGTCCCTTCTCTCGAAGTTGATCATCCTTGAACTCCGTGATCTTCTTTATAATATGTGGCTGTAGTCGTAGCTTTCCTTCGCCGATTTCTCTCCCAGAAATTCTATCTGCGGCACAGTCAGTTTGCACTTTGTTGGTGATAGTACCAACCCATTTTTCTCGCAAATGCCCAGCATCACTTCCAGGTGCTTTATATGGTCCTTCTCTGTCTTGGAGAATACAAGAATGGCGTCAATGTATACAGATATAAATTCTTCGGTACCTTTAAAGCAGTTATCCATTTTTCGTTGGAACACTGCTGGAGCATTCTTTAGGCCAAATGACATTACAAGCCATTCGTAGAGTCCTGATGGGCAGATAAATGCTGTCCACTCAACTGAAGATGGATCCATGGCAACTTGATGAAATCCTGACTTTAGGTCAAACTTCGAGTATATCTTGGAATTGCCTACCTTCTTCAGTATTGTATTTATTCCGGGAAGGCTGTACTGGTATTTATACGTGTTGTCATTGAGTGTTCTGTAGTTAAAGATCATTCTTTCTTTGCCTTTCACTTCTCTTCCGGTGACGGGATCGCAGCTGGTTCCTGACTGTACGATCATTGCCATTGTTCTGTGTCGGCTTTTAGAGGGTTTGATTACTTTCAGCTTCAGCAAGGCATCAATATGTTTTTCAAATGCTTTCTTCATATTTGGAGTGATGTGGGAAAGAGGCTTGTCTTGGATCGTTATGTCTGGGTTGATAATATCAATCTTGCATACAATCTGATTCTTTTCCCAATGTTGAAGTGGATTTTCTCCGATAAACCCTTGTGCTTTTAGCCGTTCGAGCAACCTGCCATGCTTTGCCAATACAACTTGATTAGTAGGGCTACTGCGGAAAAATACCTTTTCTTGTATTTCTATGTACTCTTCTTCATTCATATTAAGCTCCTCAATAGCCGGTGCTGCTGCTTGCTGGGTTGCTATAGTTGTGATGTTTTTATAGAAGGTCACATTATTGCCTTCTATCCTCAGGCCTCCCTGCATACTTCTGATGAAGTTGCATCCGAGCACCATTTGTATTCCTTCACCAAGAGTCATATCAAATGAGTATGTAAAAGGAATACGAAACTTATTCTCACCCACAATCATCTGTCCTCCCTTGAGTTTCCAGTTAGCCGTTTGCTTTGAATTAACTTCGTTTATAACAACAGTGTAGGAGTTCTCTTCCAAGGCCTGGGTAGGTACAGATCTCTTGTCGACACAGCATGATGTTGCACCTGTGTCTAATATTGCATTTACTGTAAAAGGGGGAACGTTTGGGATTTCAAACCTGACCAGCATGTTGTATAGCCTATTTACTGTTCGCTTCTGGTGGTATTGCTTTTCTCCTTCATTCATCTTTGAGATTAACTGTTCTTCTAGGAAAACCACTTGTTCCTTCCCCTTTTCTTTACTTCTCTGCAGGTCTAATTTTGTTAATTCCTGCAGATCTTCCAGCAGTTCTTCAGACAGGGTGTCCATCCTTCTTTCCTTCTTGAGCCGTTCTACTTCCGTCCGTAGTTGCTCATTTTCTGCCCTTAGAAAATTAATATAATCAAGGAGTTCTGTAACTAAAGGAGCTTCATTGTACCTCATAGGTGTCGCTGGTGCAGTCTCAACTGTTATCTTCAGATAATAGTCTGCACACATAACACAGGTTGTTAGTGTACACAGAGGACAATGTAGTCGGGATCTCTGAGTAGTCTCCCTTTTGCAGAATGTGCATCTCTGCATCAGTACTCCTACTTCCTTGTTTACTTCCCAGTTATGCGTACAAGAGGCTTGTTCTTTTAGAATGTCCACCTGGACTTGCCATCCTTGTGTGTCGCCTATGAGTACAAATAAATTCTCTGAGAAGGGTAGAGTAGCCGTTGCTGCTTCACAATACTGAGTAGTATTGGTTTCTCCTTCTGACATACTGCAAATTGCGTCGCTATCTGTTTCATCAGGGTCTACGGACACAATGTCAAAGTTGTCAGGAAGGTCCAACTCTTCTAGTATCGCTACTCTCTCTCTATCCCCATATTTGTTCCGACAATCTCTAGCAAAATGTCCTTCGCCACATATATAACATTTGCACTTCTTTACTTTCGATCTGTCGTTCTGGTGTTTTTTCTTAATTACTCGGACATGAGACTTGTGAGGCTTGCCTTTGTAGCTGCTAGCTTTCCTCAGGCCGAACTTCTTCTTTTGCTGGTAATACCCTGGGATGGGTATTTGTTCACAAAACTATAAGTCTTTTAGGCTTCTTTGTAATGTAGCCTGCTTGCACATCTCGGTCAACTCCTGATGCGCATGGTGGATACGAGGAAGGACACCAATGGTGTTTCCCCTGAACTTCTCTTGGAACTTTTGCTCTAAATAACTACCGATGAGTAGTGGCATCTTTTGGTAGAATTTACTGGATAGTTCTTCATTGACAAACATCCTTCCAGTTTTGGCTGCGAGTTCCTTGTATTGATTCATATATGAAATTAAGTCTTTTGTGCCAGGGCATACTAACCTTTCCAAATCAAGGTAAGCCTGGTTCTGTTATGAAGTAGAGCCGACGACAGGATCTTCCAGAGTTATAATCCTTCGTATTTGGGATAATATGTTCTGTGTTTCATCCGCGGCTGCTACAAGCTTGTCATATTGCTCTGGATACATCATCCTCCATTGGATAAATGTCATCTTTTCTATCTCTCCGAGCAAATTCTCAACATATAAGACTTTAGCCTTTTTATCAGACCATATCTTTGAATCCACAACATTGGTTGTAATGGATTTCCATCTGGAGATCACATCATTGTATAGGCCAATATTATCAGGTAGGACTAGTAGTGCACCTAACTGCTGTTGAGCTGATGGAAGTGTCCATTGCTCGTTGTTGTATCCAACCTTTATCTTGCCTATCTTTGGATTCAAGAAGTCCTGATTTCTGTATGGATTTGGTACTTCTGGTCTGGTAGTTGCTGGGGCATATTGTGGTGGCCCCATCATAGTATCATCCGGTGGATTGTAATTGGAGATGGCGGACGACGATGATGCCACTATTGGGTTCTGGACGGGATAATCCAGCTCAAACCCTTCTTCCAGTTCCAGCGTCAGTATCTGTTCTTCATTGTCAGAATTATTAGCTGAAAAATATGAAACTGTGGAGATGTACCCGTCATCATATGAAGATGTGGAAAATTGTTGTTCTTCATCATCCATCCCACCACCTTTCGCGAAGGGGTTTACCCATTCTTCATCATTAGTCAGCATGTAGAGGTTGTCACCATGGCTATCGAGGTATTTATGGAAGCCATCAGTTAGTTCGGCGTGCCGATTTTCCAGCCATTCATCGAGTGATATCGTCCGGGATGTGGACGGCTTAGATGGCCTTGGTAGTAATACCTTCATCAATGTCTCCCATTCTTCAGTGTTGGGTTTCCACGGGAACATGACAAATCTAAGCAACTTTTAGGGGTACCAAATGAACTTTACCCTAAAACAAATTTTTAACATCTTTTTAGACACTCTAATTCAACCAGGTGGAAGGAAATTGGCAAAAGAATAATATCTCTGCCTATGGATGGCCATAGCAGAGCAGAACAAGGATTTAATTTCCCATTCTCCTAGCAAAGAGAATCAAACGGGGCAGGGGAAGAAGTAAAAAATTTTGTAACTCATTCCCACACTCCCAACCTTTTGTGTGGGACAAGACATGTGAAGAAACCCAAACATATGAGGTAAGGCATAACTATATATTTTTTCATCAAATGTTGTTAAAGTGAGGCTAAACGAGACAGCAAGATATCAAATTTTACGAAAAGGTTGGGAATTAACGGACCTGGAAACTGTTCACACTTTCTTTCAATTCAACGTATTTTCCAGGTGCACCAGTAAAAACTTCAGCAACATGGAAAGGCTGACTCAAGAACCGCTGGATCTTTCGAGCTCGAGAAACAGTCAACTTATCATCTTCACTAAGCTCATCCATTCCAAGGATAGCAATAATATCTTGCAGATTCTTATAGTTTTGGAGAACCTTTTGGATACCTCTAGCAGTGTTGTAGTGTTCTTCTCCCAACACATGCGGAGAAAGCATTCTTGATGTGGAGTCAAGAGGATCAACAGCAGGGTAGATGCCAAGCTCGGAAATCTAATCAGTAACAAAAGCATGTTAATTAGTATTGTCTAATGCCTCCTTAATTTATAACACAAGAAACATAACAGAAAACTATATGTAGCAAACCTGTCTTGACAGTACAGTCGTTGCATCAAGATGAGCAAAAGTAGTTGCTGGAGCAGGATCAGTCAAGTCATCAGCAGGCACATAAATAGCTTGCACTGAGGTGATGGAACCCTTCTTTGTTGTCGTAATACGCTCTTGGAGTCCTCCAAGATCAGTAGCAAGTGTTGGTTGATAACCGACAGCAGATGGTATACGACCAAGCAAGGCAGACACTTCAGAATTTGCCTACAAGATTGGAAGAAACGTAAAAACCTATTCTACCAACAAACAGCTTCATTAAACAGCACATAACAGAATTAATCACAGTTTCCCACAGCCTATTTTTTTTCTAGAAAGTTGAGTCTGAAAATATTGTCACGGCAAAATATAGACTTACTTGCGTGAACCTGAAAATATTGTCAATAAAGAGAAGCACATCCTGTCCTTCAGCATCACGGAAGTGCTCAGCAACAGTCAGCCCAGTTAAACCAACTCGTGCACGAGCACCAGGAGGCTCATTCATTTGACCATATACAAGAGCACACTTGCTCTCATTCTATAGCACAGATTAAAACAACAAAGGGTGAGTAACAAAAAGATGCAAAAGAAAATTAATAAATAGAGCATGAAGAAACTCCTGAAACATACCTGTTTATCTCCTAGCTTGATGACACCACTCTCAATCATTTCCCTGTACAGATCATTACCCTCACGAGTACGCTCACCAACACCAGCAAAGACAGAAAAACCACCTACAGACCAAATATTTAATATTAAAGACAAAAATACAATGAGATTCAACTCAATGGCCTCCCACAAGTACTAACCATGGGCCTTTGCAACATTGTTGATCAGTTCCATGATAAGTACAGTTTTCCCCACACCAGCCCCACCAAAAAGTCCAATTTTTCCACCTCTCTGATATGGTGCCAGAAGATCTACGACCTATTGATCTCAGAAGACATACAACATTGTTTGCATAAATATATATTTGCACATATAATAATATTTATATTATATTTGATCTTCAGGAATAACGAAGAAATATATACAATAGAAATAAGTAGAGAAGAGCGTAAACAAGCACCTTAATTCCAGTCACCAGGATCTGTTGTTCAGTTGCCTGTTCAACAAAAGCAGGTGCTTCACGATGGATGGGAAGGAAATGATTGGTCTCTGTTTATCAGAGACAATTGAATAAAAAAAATAATATTGAACATTAATTAACAGAAAGAGAGAACCACAAAAAACCAAGCAATCTTACTTATGTCACCCCTCTCATCGATTGGTTCTCCAATAACATTTATAATGCGTCCCAGAGTGGCTCTGCCAACAGGAACCTAATAGTTGAACCGAACACAAACAAGTTAATGCCAACAAAATTGCATCAGATTATGAAAGGCACATTGATAAACCATTCATTAGTTTTGCTTTGCAATGCTCCATAAGAGCAATCAAAAGAAATTTTCCAGCAAGTATAACATTCAACAACCAGCAATACACTTAAGAAAAGTCATCAGATTGTGTTAAAACACTTTATATCACAGGACAATACCATGCAAAAAGAACTAAAAGAAGGAAATAGTTATTTGAACTCTAAGTGCTACAATTGAGCACGATGTAAGAAACACCATTGATACCCCATGATATTGATCTCGCTCCAAGTCAGCATGCCAACCTACATGACTTATTCCAAGTTATACCCTTGCTTGCACAAGCCCTACTTACACATAGCCCCCCATGCCATCTGCCCCTGAAGTTCTATGCCATACTTGGACATGGTCCCTGCAGTTATAAGTTATCCATAGACGTGACCCCCTGCAGTTGCAAGGCATACTTGGGTATGACCTCCCACCCAAGTAGACCTATAAATCCCCAGTTATATCCAGAATAAAGAAGGTTCCGAATCTCTCATATTCTCGGGCTTAGTCAGAAAGCTGCTTTAGCTGCCACTGCGTTTTCCGGCCTCCGCATCACCAGCAGCTTCCACACCATCAACGTTCACCTCAGCATCCTTCATCAGTGGCAGATTGCCGCCGCATCAATCATAAAGGTGACACAATTTAAACTTTTAACTTGAATAATCTAGAAAACTCTCTGGTTGCCTTGTAAACTCTGAGGTAATAAAACACAACTTTTTCCCCAAAAATTGATCCGTTCATCGAGCAATTTATTCTTGGTCTTTGTTATTATATCAATCAGGAGGTAATCCCATCGACATCGGTCACACATACCGTGATGGGAGATCCAGTGTTGAAGACTCTCTGACCACGGACAAGCCCCTCGGTACCGTCCATAGCGATCGTCCGCACCATGCTCTCCCCCAGATGCTGGGCGACCTCGAGAACCAGACGGATCTGGTTATCCAGCACCTCCAGCGCTGTCAGGATCGGAGGAAGCCCCTGTTCAAACCTGACATCGACGACGGCGCCGATCACCTGACATACCTGCCCGATCGCACCGGCGCCTGTGAATTCGTCCGTGATTTTGCCACTTAGCCCGGATGCAGTCTTGGCAGGGGGCGGAGAGGGAGTCTCGGAAACCGCGGCAGCGGTGGCGTACTCAGCTACGCGGGACAGGAGGTAGCCAGCCGGGGAGGGGCGAGGGACAGCCCTTGTGGTGGGGCATGCTGGGGAGGGGGATCTGATGGGAGGGGGGCGGCGTGCAGAGGAGCGGATGAGGGAGGACAGCAGGCGGCGAGTGGCCATAATGGCCGGAGGTAAGAAGCCAACAGGGGAGAGGATGAGGGAAGCGGATCGTTGTGCTCTCTCTCTCTACTAGTTGGCAAGGGCTCAGATAAAGAGCTGACAGGGAAGGGGAACGGGAGTAAGCGGACTTAAATGGCAGAAGAAACCGAAAATGGCCTCTAGGAAGGAATCCGCCGGTTGTTGGGCTGGATTGATATATAGCCTTTTCTATTGGACATAGAATTTGTTCAACATAATTTTGATATGTTTTATTATCTGTCCTCTGAGAATTTTACGGTTTAAAAATTGTTCCTTGATAATCTTATATATATATATCATATACCACCTCAATATATATGAATATTGGACTTTATGTCATTGCGTCACATTGGAGCCGAACAACAATGTTTGCCTCAATGAGATGCTCTTCTACTACTTTATTACTCCACGTGAAACTCCTAAATCACATTCCACATTCCCTCTTGTACAGGCCTAGCCGGAGTTTGACACAATGCAATTTGATGCTTATTATGTCATACAATTTAAATAGTAGTTATTGAATTTTGATTTAGTGATTAACCGTAGTGATAATCAAGTCAATGAAGCAAAAAGATGATTTCATTTCCTCGAGTGCTCCACATCACCTATCCTATAATGAGATGAAGGAAAATAAATTACGCATCAAGCGGTCTTCTAAATTAGAAGGACATTTAATTCTCTGGAAAATGAACCCCACAGGAATCAACTATTTTTCAATGAAACAACTCTGACGCCCAAGTACTAATTCGGTTATACCGTGGGATAGTACACAAGCGGAGCTAGGTAGTGCGTTACCTGAGTTGTAGCCCGAGGTCTTTTTTTTTTTTAATTCCTAGTTAAATTTGTATTCCTTCTTTTAATATAGCATGCGACCCAATTTTTTTAAGTACGAAGCTCGGGGCATTCAAATCAGATGAAAAGAAAAGGAAATTTAGAAAAAAAATAAAATCCCTAACCCTCATCCACCGATTTCGCCAATTTCTTCTTCCTCTTCACCCACCCGATTGCTTCAATCTCTTCATCTGCGACTCCCGCTATTAATACTTAGAGTTGTTGGATCGGGTGAACCGGCTAGAGAAGGGTAAATAGTCTGTAAATTAAAAATCTAATTCTCTTGCTTCTAGCTAAGCAAGGATACACACATTAATTAATAGAAATAACTAACATAAATAAAAGAGGCAGAAGAATTACTTGGTTACAACCTGGGTGGTTGTTAATCCAAGGTAAATAAAAGCACTAAACAAAACTCCTTCATGAAGGTGGAGTAGCCTTTTACAAACTTTGAAAGCACAAGAAAGAAGATTACAAATATGTAGATGAAAGTACAGAGTGTGTTGTTCTAGAATAGAGGACAAGGCATCTATTTATAACATTTTAGTCGAAATGACCGTTTGCTGACATGACACTATTGGGGGCACCTCGGATCAATGGGTGCGCCTCCAACAAGGCAACTTTTATCCACGAAGTAACGGCTCCCTGCGGATCTGACAGATTGGGGGCGCCTCTAATGTTTCCGAGACACCTTGAAGCGGTTGACGTGGCCACTGCTGCTTATCTTCTCCACAACAGTTTTCTTGCATCTGAGGCATCTCCATTACATTGGAGGCGCCTCTAGTGGCAAGCGGGCGAGGCACCTACAATGCATCGAAGGTGCCTCCAACGACTAGCATCTGAGGCGCCTCCAAAGCAATAGAGGCTCCTCGAAAGCAATAGAGACGCCTCGAGCGACTGAAATAGTCAACCACAGCTATTAACCATTCCTCGTTTTGCACGCTTGGGTGATGCTTCGGCCTTCAGAAGTTGAGCTGACCTGAACACAACTCTGACCTTCTCCTTGAGCAAACTTCCTCCTCGGTTTTTCATCCCTCGCATCGCGTCCTTCTCGCTCCACCGTTGTACTCTTTCGAAACTCCTCGTCCCTCAGATGCACCGAGCCCGTCGCCTCCCTTCCCTTTCCATCCTTTTCGCTCACTACGTCTTTCGCTCGACTTTTTGTGTTCCTAAGTTCCTGCACACTTAAACATAAGGCATCAAACAACACAGGGTCTTCCATAACTCGGTTGATTAACATCAAAATTAACCCAAGGTACTTACATAATGATGCGAAGAATATTAGAGAATTATTATGGCCATTCTTTGAAAAGTCAAAAAATTCTTCAATCGAATGGATTTTCATGTGCTACTTATTCTTAAGGAAAACTAATTATAAGGCCATCACAAGTAAAGGTTCAAACTGAATCTCCTGCATTTTTAGAACGCATACATGGTGATATATGTTGGCCCTTTCACTAACCATGTGGACCATTTCGATATTTTATGATTTTGAGTGATGCATCAACTAGATGGTCACATGTATGTTTATTATCAACTCCCAACCTGACGTTTGCAAAACTACTTGCAGAGTTAATTCGGTTACGAGTGCATTTTTCGAATTATCCAATCAAGACAATTCGTCTTGACAATGCTGGTGAATTTATTGTTGGCGTGGGTGGACCGGCTAGAGGGGGTGAATAGCCTGCAAATATAAATATCAACTTTCTCTTGCTTTTTAAATATGCAAGGACACACATATTAATTTTTAAAATAATACTTAAAAATAGAATTTGATGTCAAAAAATCTTGAAATTTTTTCTTAACATCTAAAATATAACAGTTATCTGTAAAAAATCAAAATTTTCAAAAACTAATCTCCAAAAAAAATTAATTTTAAAAATTAGATTTTTGTTAAATAATTCATAAAAAATTATATAACAGTCAAAAAATTTAAAATTTTTTTTAATAACTAAAAACATGATTGTTTATCATAGAAATATTTAAAATTGAATAAAATCATATAGAAAGACTACAAAAACTATTTTTTAAAAAAATCATAATTCAAATTAATCAATTTCCAGCATGTAAATTAAAACAATGTAATAATCTAGAATAAATTTTGGAACCCAAAATAAATTTCTATCTACTGAATTTATCAAGTATTTTCTAATAATTTTATGTTTTGCAATTTAACCCCTATGATTTCTAATATACCAATTTAAGCCACCATTATATCTAACATTTGTAGGAAAAATATTCAAAAATGAGTTTGAATCTCTAGAAAAAATTTCTAACTTTTGTTTTTGAGTTGTCACTAAATCTTTTAATTTAACATTTTCAATTTTCAATTTATCAAATTCTTTTAATGTACATGCATTTGCTAAATTAACTCTTAAGTTAATATTGTCTTTTTTTAAGTTTACATACTTGATTCTTAATATACATAAAGATCTAGACATCATTTTTATACCTTCGTATAACTGATTAGGAGGTAGAAGAAGTACCTCACTTATCATGTCAGACTCGTAGTTGCATGCTCCCTCTTCATCGTTGCTTTCCTCTAAAGTAGCTCCCCATTCATCGATACTCTCATCTTGGTAGTCGGTCGTTAATGCTAATCCGGCGTATTCTTTTATCTCGGACTCTTCTGACGACGATTCGCTTCAGGTCACTTTAAGGTTCTTTTGCTTAGGCCTTCTTGTCCATTTGTCTTTTTCTTTTTCCTTGATTTTCAATTTTGGACAGTTGTCCTTAATATGTCCTTCTTCATTGCAGTTATAATAACTCACTTTTCTTCTTCCTCATAGAAGCTTTTTAGCCTGTGACTTGTTAAAATTATTAGTTTAAAAAAATTTATTCATTTTTCTTACCATATACAACTTTTTATCTTCGTCGGGAGTTGAATTTGAATCCGTTTCTAGTTCATTCTTCTTGGCTTTTAGTGCTAGGTTCTGATTCGGATCATTTTCTCTTCTTAGTCCCATACATCAAGACTCGTGTAATTCGAAAGTTGAAAATAAATTTTCTAAGCTACTTACCTCAAGGTCCTTGGAGATATAGTAGGAATCTACTATTGATGTTCATTCCGGAGTTCTCAGAAATGCATTTAATGCATATCGAAAGGAATCCCAAGTTGATATCGTTTCTCCAAGGTTGGTGAGTCCAGTGACAAGCTCCTTGAGCTTCGC